>JAODUD010000088.1:2326358-2337492 GCA_026784285.1 Stomatorhinus walkeri | reverse complement strand
GAGTCCAATCTCACTGAATAGCATCCATGTCTCACAGCCATACAGCAAGACAGGGAGCATCAGGACTCTAAAGACTTAGACCTTTGTCCTCTTGCAGACATCAGGAGCGCCACACACCCCTTTCCAGTGACCTCATGACCCCCTTCATAAGAAGAGTCACCAGAGACATGAATGTAACTGCCGAAGTAAGGTCGACATTCTCCCTGCAGACAGACACATTACTGATGGCTGTGCCTAAGAAGTTATTGAAGACCTGGTTCTTGGTCTGGAACCTCTTACTGTGTCATGAAGAAAAATCTTCAAATCAATTTTTTTGGAAAGCTTATGTGGTATATGTTTAAAAATCAGTTTAAAGTTTAACTCTGCTAGGTCAGAGAGGAGATGAGAAGGCCAGGCAGACACATGACGAGCAGGATATAACAGGTATGAGCCGTCCTGAGTCTCCGGAAAGCCAGACAGCACCCCTTAGTGGTGGGAGGGGAACTTTTTCCTGTGATACAGCTGAATCCATCCTGAAAGACACAACTCTGTTAACAAGCCTTGCCCATTCTGAGTGTAAACATTTTTCATTTTCTCAGCTTACGTATCTTACTGGGCTACATTATTGCACATTGCTACATCTGGCTGTTTACTGCCCTAACATCTAGCCCCCTCCCATGATTTGAATTTACACCCATTGTGCTACAAAGTACAAAGCCACTCTTCTTAAACTATTACAGAACTTTTTACTCTGTTCATGCATGATTCGGTGAGGGTGGAGTATAACCATACTTAAATAATGACACCACCACCCCCCCCCCCGATTATGGAATATGGATCTTTCATTCAAACAGAAAAAATGGGGGGGGGGGGGGGCATCGTTTGGGGGTTTTAGACACATGTGCTTCTGATTCCAAATGCAAACACAGTGCAGCTGAAAGGATTTACATTGTCATGCTCTCTTGAGTTTTTTTTTTCCTAACCGTCACACTCTAGTGCAGTTGATGAAAAGCTCGCTGTTGAGCTATACATGCTAACTGCCCAGTGACTCTGTGAAAGCCTGTCTACGCAACTCATCAACTGGCCTAGACTCAAAGCTGGAACAGGAAGTGATTTTTCCTAACCTTCTGCATCTTAAAAGCCTGGCCTTGACTGTGGAACCAGGAGGGGGTGGCGGTGGAGTTTGGTTTACCGGTCTACTTTTTATGTGCCCCCCCCCCCCCATATACCTGGAGCTCATATCGTTAAGAGTTAAAGGGAGGGGTCACGTCACAGAATGTCATGACACACGTGGGCAACTGGGCCAATTGTCCCTGCTGCACGCCGACATCTGACGCCCATAAAGGACCACCGTGACGACACCAGAAGACGGACGATTACGTTCGTGATTACTTTACCTGTGAGTCATTCCATAGAATCTGCCACATCCAAACGTTTTAGCGTAAACATTCTCAACGACAGCTTCAGGCCAAAACAAACAGACATGAAGCTGAATGTCATATGGTAAACAGTCCTAAACAGATGGGCCACCTTTGTCGGACAGCGTGCTTTTTTTGATGCTCTCAAAAGCAGAGCGAAGTCAGCGCAAGGCCCTGCGCTGAAGCCGTGGCTCGGCGCGCCCCCCCCTCCTCCACCTCAGCGGAGCTCAACAGCGGCAATGGGAACCAGATGTGAGCGGCGTCGATGCATGTGCATGAGTCACCGGGGGTGTCCCCTTGCACCGGCCTGTCTGCCAGCTTCAGCAAGGAAATGGATTTTTCAGGAAGAGGTTCTGCTTGTAAAAGGCATGAAACAAGGACCAATAATTAAGAATACCAGCCCCCACCCTGCCCCCATCACTTCTCCCCATCAATAGGTGAAACTGTAAAGAATCTACCATACAAAGGATCACTGTGGTGCTTGTATGTAAGGTGTAATGTTCACTGGCCTCATAGAGAAAAGCATATAGCAGACCGAGGTCAGCGAGCATTTATTTACTACATTTGAAAGCTGTCTTACGGTTATGTTTCATTGTGGGTTTTTTTGTTTGTTTGTTATTATTGCAAAACAAAAGCAAACAAGGAAATGTAACAATCAGGGGTTTTGGGGTACTTATTTATCCAAGCCACAAGCACTCCAGTCCAGATGCATTTCATCATAGAGCTCATCTTTTTCACTGCAAAATTACATACAAAAACAAGCAGCCTAAGGCTTAATTGATACTTGTATATAATTCACATTTACCTTATAATAGACAGTGGACCAAAGTGAATCGTCTCCTGTCACAAGACAGACTTGCCGGTGGAAACAATGGCAGATTGGTTGAAAGCTACCATTAATCTGAATTAACTAAATGTAACTTAACAAAGAGGTGGGGCTCGGGGGGAGGCAGGTATACGAGACCCAGAGGCAGGTTCAGCGTATCCATCTCGCTGCTGGTCGTGCACTGTCATTAACACAGTGTGAAGCTCTGACATCACACGCACCCCACTCCTCTCCTGGGCCCTCATTTAGCCCTGTCTTCCCTACTGCTATAGGAATTCATTACCATTAAAATCCCCACCCTTCCGACCCGAGGTCACCCAGACTTTTAAAAAGAACTCTGGGCACAGTTTCATGCCGGATACCACCGTGCCCCCTTGTCTTTTGACTCTTGCACATCTCTTCTTCCTAACTGACCTCATCCAGTGCTCATTCTTTCTATTTATTTTCACCTCCTTCACAAAAATGTGCCCCAAACTACAGTTTCTTTTTGCACGGTTTCAACAGTTTAGGGTAGGATGAAGGGAACCGTGGGAGAGGGGGGACATGTACCCCCCAATATTTAATTTGACTTGATTCCCACCCCCAAACACCAAACCTTTGTAATTTAAATTTTAAGATGCCCCCCCCCAATATCCCAATATCAAACTCTATCCAATGCCACTTGGATTCTGGGTCATAGCTGTCACCTGCAGACTGAGTAAACATGGAGCAGATGCTTTGATGTACATTTCACCTGAGTTTACCTGAGCAGGACAAAAAACAGCAACACATTATATTTCAGCAAGTAACACATACCAGCACATTAAACAAAAAAACAAGGTCCATTCAAAGGACAGAACTACCTGTTCCCCCGTAGCGATGAGGCTCTCTCCCTACCTGTCCCCCTCCCTACTCATCTGTCATCCACTGAATTCCTAATGAAAAAGACTCTGCCATCAACAGCTACTTCTCTGTAGTTTACGCTTCAGTGTCCTTTGAAGAAAAACAGGATGACAGCCTTTTGCGTATAGAAGATAATTAGGGCTTTGAAGCACGTGAACAACATCACAGTCTCTATCCGGAATCAGCAGCTATTATTACCTGTCTCCCTTGCGTGACGTCACATGTCCAGCTGTGTTGGGGCAACATGTGCAAATGAATGGGTAGGAACGGGAGAAATATTGTGGGGAACGTAATGAGCATTAGGTGAAGGACAGGCTGTGCGGCCTTTAATCTGGGCTGGCCATCTTTGCGGCACACCAGCGGGGCGGAGCTGGACACGTGCACCCAGTCAAGGTGCAATTGATTTTAGAGCATGTTTCGGGCAACTGGGCAGACAGCTGCTGGACGCCAATGGGAGATGAATGCAGATTCCAGTGGTACACAGGCGCCGATATGGGATCATAATTGGCAAGTTGCCCATCTGAATACTGCTCACTCATCCCATTGAATCCTAACAGCGCCAGATGACAGCCCGGTATATGCAGCCCATGACATTCTGAGATGGACCTGGAAAGGATTTGATGTCGATCCATATGAAAGACTCAGCGGATGAGACTTTAGACGGGAATACGCTGTGCACTTTTCAGTATAACAACAGGGGGCTCAGAGCTAAGAGCCCTTTTATCTAATCTTTCCCATCCTTACGATCACGCCCCCAGTGCCTGCAAAACAATGTGGGGAAAACAGAGGACAGAATGCACACTAGCACATTTCCTCGTGACTCATTTTTCACTCCATCTGAAAGTGTGCTGAGGGGAGAGCTTCAGCTCCAGTTTCATCCCCCCTTCTCTAAAATCCCCAAGGAGAGTCACAGTTGAAACTCATTAGCACCGGTAGTTTTGGGGTCCAGCAGTACCGCCCCAAACTGAGAAGATAAAGTCAGGCCTTTTAGGTGAATATTACTATTTTAAACCAAGACATTGCAAGCAAGTAGCTACTTTTTTCTCTTTGTTTTTGGCCTAGTAACCACATTTAATCCACCAACAAATACATTTTTTTATATAAAATTTCCCTTTGAATATTTTGAATTAATGGGTGACTTGATGGGTAACAGCACAGCCTCACACCTCCAATGTCTGCATGCGGATCACAAAATTCTCCTTGTGTTGTGTGTTTTTCCCTTCAGTGTAAACCATACCTTGAAATGAATTATAGGCGACTATACACTGCCCATCGTGTGAGTGGATGCCCTGTGCTTCTGAGAAGAGGCTCCAGACTGACTGCGACCCTTTCCTGGGTAAGAGTTATGGATTGGCGGGAGGATGTGTCATTAATTTGATTAATGTTTTTCCATGTAAATTTCTTCTGCATTGAAACATGAAGCATGAAAGAGGTCACTTCATGGGACCTGCTTATAAATGTTAAAGAAATGTGCAAAAAGCGACCAAGTATTACAAAACTGATATTTTATCACAGATGAGAGATGAAAGGATCATGAATCACAGTGGAAAGTCCAGAAGCTGGGAGAGCCAGACTGTGAATGATGTGCAGAGAGCAGCCAGGCTACCTGTGAAGTAAAGAGAGCATGACCATGCATTCTGTGAAAGGCAGGGACAAAGAAATAGTGTGATCCTGCACTGACCACACATATGGCCGTCAGTGGTGCAGACTGGGGGTGTTGCTAAGATCTAAAGATATCAAGGGTCATTATATTGAATTGTGTATCTCTCTTTGAAGTTACATCATAACTTTACCATTTGCTACTAGCCCTGGACTAGCAACTGAGAGCATGGTTGTTAAAACATTTGAGCTAAACAAATCATAGAGGGCTCATTTGGATTCATTCAGGGCTTCAGCTCCGAATGCCCCAGGCTTGTGATGCATCTGGGGGGGACTCAGGGAGAATTCCCAGCCACAGCTGCTAGACCTCGAAGGTCTACAACTTCAAGAGACAGATGTGTGTTACTGGCTAATCCCCAGAGTGCTTGGCCTGCCATGTAGGTCTGATGGTGGTTACAACACATTATATAATAATGCCACATTATGTAATAACTTGACAAAATGTAACTAATTTTCATCTCAAAAATGCAATGTTATTACATAGTGCACTGTCACACATTGTGTAACAACACATTATGTATTTACACTGCATTATGCAATAACTCAACAAAATGTTACAAATTTATAGACTACATTATAATTTTATATTGCAACATTACCGTTATAATTATCATAATCATCATCATTGTTATTATTATCATCATTCAATTTGTCAAATTCTGCTGTGTTATTAAACAATGCAGCATTATTACATAATGCATTGTTATTCACAGTGCACCTGAAAGAGAGAACAATGCGAATAACTTCAGTTGATGTATCCCTTCCCTTTGTGTCGGCTTTTCGCCCTGCTTTCATCTCATGCCCTTCATGCCTTCGACATCCCCAGAATGAAATGCCTCAAGTTCAGCCCGAAAACTAAGGTTTGCGTAAAACGCTATCTTAGGATGGATTATTTTTTGTTTTGTTTTCCAAGCTGTGTCTCAAAGCAAAAATGTAAAAAGTTCATATTTCAAAGACGCTGTAGATGCACTGATGTAAAAAGCAGAAGTTACCATTTTTAAGATGCAAGACAGATTTAAAAAATGGATAAAACTCCTCAGATGCAGGGACGTTTAAAAGAAAAACACCGTCACCGTGCAGCTCGCGGCATGAAACCAGCTGCCTCGGCGTGCTTTGCTCTAAATCACATCGCAGGCAAATAGCCTCAGGCTGAGAGTCAGCTGTCAGAAAAGGAGCACCCTTAAAACAAAGCTGTGTAATTATGAGGGATAATATCAGTGCCCCCCCCCACACACACCCCCAGCCTGAGACACTTTTCAGATACCCTTCTTGCTCAAAGCAGAGTGCTAACTTCACACAGATTATACTGTACAAACACATCTTACTTGGTGAAAACTCAAAACAACCCTCACTAGTCAGGTTTTATACATTTCTTGATGCACCTTATCTGTATGGGCAACGTTCTCCCACAGAAAGTATATTAAAGCTGTTATCATATGTTAGTATGTTATGGTATGCTTATATGCTGCTTATGAATGTTCTATGAATGCATTGTGAAGGAGCAGTTAATGTAAAGTGTTACCAATTACGTTTATATTGCACAATGTATATTGCACCGTGTCTACATATACTAATTGTCATAATTGCAGTTATTCTCTGTGTATTGTGTTTGATTTGCATCTCTTCGCATAGCGAAACTGATTGTTTGCTGTCCATGTAACGATCTTGAATTCTGCAAGTAAAGTGAAGTGGTAAAGTTTCAGTTTGATGGCTTCTGGCTAGAAACCTGTACGGCACTCTTAGTCCATCACTCCGCCCAATTCAAAACTCACACCACAAACATGCATATCTGGATACTGAGTAAGAAAGCATTTCATATAAACTAGTAAGCAAACTAGGAAATTAATAGACATTAAGCTTAATCTTTTTAAGTATACAGCATATATTTGGATTGTTTGAGCCAGAGCTACCCTTCCTTTCTTAATTCCCTGCTCCGCTCTTGGCACCCAGCAGAGACCAGTCTCACATCCACGCCTCCAACTTCACAGTATCTACTTACAAAATATCTGATAAACTAGCTAATTACCCCATGCCACCTGTCCTTGTCTGGTCTCCTTGCACGTCTGCTGTCACAACCGTGAGTCCCCCCGGCTTTTTCAAATTCCTCTGCTCCCGTGAGAGTCAGCCTTCAGCTGCAGCCTCTAAAGCCTGCGGTTTCAAAACAGCCTCCTTCTTATCATGTAGCCTTACCCAGTTTCTGCTCTGACAGTCGACACACATTATCTGGACGTTCTGAGTCCATATTCTGTAGCACAGCCAGCCGATTTGGTTACGAGACACATCGGCAGCAGTGGTGGCAGCAGTGGTGGCACTGTGGTGGCACTGACCACAGACTTCATCCGTCCTCATCCTGTCACTCAGCTGGGTAGCAGCTACAAAATTAAAAGATGATGTCAAACCAAAATATACAAACAATAAAGGGTCAGATTAGCGTGAGAGTGCAAACAAAAAAGTGTCAGTGGAAGTGGCCAGTTTATTGGGTGATCTATTAAAAATGGGCGAATTTATGAACATATACATAATCAGTTTAATTTAATAATGACCGTCCCAATATACCAAGGGCAGTACAAAATAAGACATGCTTTTTTCAGCATTAAAAAATAATGCCATTTGCAATAAATTGCCTAACAAAACCTTAGCAGATTACGTTGAATGAATCACTTAAATGCTCTCTTCTCAAATTTTGCGCTCTGAAAGCGGACTCCTATGGATGCATATGCAATACAGTCACAAAGTAAACTGTGTCAAATTCCTTTATACCTCTAACATATTTCACTGTGCATTTTTAGTATATCTTGCACCACTAGTGATTTTGAGCTCCATGAAAGCATATGATATTGGGCCACAGGTGGACTTTGTACAGAACTGCAGCATGTGGACACAGCGGCAACATAGCAATGTTGTGCACAAATGCAATACACTCACAGGCAGAACAGTACACTCACAGACAGGACAGTACACTCACTAACAGGACAATACACTCACAGACAGGACAGTACACTCACTAACAGGACAGTACATTCACAGATAGAACAGTACACTAACACTCAGGACAGTACACTCACTAACAGGACAATACACTCACAGACAGGACAGTACAGTACACTCACTAACAGGACAGTACACCCCCTGACATTGAAATCTTCAGGACAGTACACCCCCTGAAGTATTACAGGCATGGCTATTTCATGACATAGAATAAAACAATCTGGCTATTCTATAGAAAATTACTGTACATCAGGATTCTAAACAAAGATATTTGAGCAAAATGATATCAAATATGTGCTGTTTTTTCATTGACTGAATAATCTAGTCATGCTAAATCCAGTGGTAACAATATAAGAAACTGATTATAGAAAACATAGTGTCAACTTAGAGTAACCTTATTACCTGTTTTAAGCATGCACTGGTTCACTATACAGTAAAATCCCGTCATCGTGGAATTGTTTATAACGGAATATCGTCTATAACGGACAATGTCCGCTTGTCCTAGCTGTGCTCCTTTAAGAACATGCAGAAAAAGCATCGGATATTGTCGACTCGCATATAACAGAATTTCGCATATAACGGACAAAAAAATAATAGTTTTGTTCGGCTATAACGGGCATGCAGGCTCCGCCTACAAGGCGTGTGGCATGCCGGTGATAGCCAGCGCAGATACGTAGACGGAATTACTAATAATCACGCATCTGATCAGGTAAAATTGGATTCTTACATGTTCAATATAATAATCTATACCACAAGTGTGTCTGCTGAGGTGTGGCATGAGAAAATGGTGTCCTGTAGTTGTGTTCTGGCCAAACAGCAACTCTGGATATAACGGACTTTGGATATCATGGACTGTTTCGCCAGGTCCCTTGAAGTCCGTTATAACGGGATTTTACTGTACAACTGAGACACATTGTTTTCTTCCCCCAGTCTAGAAAACCCATTGTGACATGCTATACTTTCTTTCCAGAACTCAAGAACAAATATAATTTTAATCGGAGTCAACTGAAGTGAAAATATGCTGATCTAATTCAGGCAGACTTTCAAGCAGCCTTACACGGTGCTGAGATTTAGGCCCTGTTACTCGGGGAACCATGCAGCACGCTGATAGCCTGATTAAAGGCAGCGGAGGTTACGACCTATGCTGTTCACTGTGGGTACAGAAATAAGTCACGATTCACATGTTTGACCTCTATTCTCATCCTTTGGTTTTCAGAGTATGTGAAGGAAACTATTAGTTCTCACAGCATTCAAAGCAAATAGAAGGTCCCCCTGATCAGACCAAAGGGATTGCAGTTATCCACTGACAGAATGGAAATTAAGTTTTAAAAAATGTCAGGTACAGAACCACATAGTTACTTCTAATTTGACAGTCAGTGATGACAGTTGTTGTGGCACAGATGACTTTAAACAAAGAGCACAGCAATTGCAGTACTATAGGAACCCATTTTCCAGGAAATTATGCCAGGTTATTGAGTGAGTTAGCAGGTAATATCGCCCCCTTCTGTCAGATTGTGATCTGTGTTTAAGAGGCAAGTGCATCTTAAACCCTTCAGAATACAGGGATTAACAGCATACCTGGGCTAACAGCCCTTTCATGTCTCAAGTTCTTCTTCTTGCTTCCATCTTATCTAATCACCACTTCCTTTCATTTAAAATAACTTTTGTACTTTTGAGTTGTTATATTGTATGTTTTTTCTTATCACTTTCTTAGTAGGAAGCTTAACTTCTGAGGGCACTGAGATAGACCTGTGTCATTTATGTTTTTGCAAGAAATGCTGGGGTGAATTTTATCATAAATATTTAGCAACAGATGTCAGGTTAAGATTCGGCTGGGAGAAGGACTTCAGTTTGTGCTGTATGACGCAGAGGAGCACTGTGTGTGTGCCTCTGAAAACACAGGGAGCTGTAGTACTTAGTACTTATATACTACACAGTAGTAACATAAAAAAACAGAAACAGAATCTTTATGCTTAAGTTCTTCCAACATATTCGTGCCTAATCAATGCTTTTTTCTGCAAGGAAGATTTTATCTCAGACTGGGAGGTAAGCCAGTATTCAGAATTATGCATTGTGGTTAAGTGCCTTGTTGGCCAGTGGGGGGGGGGGGGCAGCATATCCTTCACCACAAAAAAAAGGATTTTTGAGGGAAAAAATGCTTTGCCTCAAATCTTAATAATTTTGGTAATGACATTAAAAATAAAGTGTCAATGGGGGTCATTTTAATACATTTTAATACACTTCTCCCCCCTTAATCCCTAATTTACATATCCTCACTTCCCCATCACCTCCTCATATGATATATATGATACTGTTAAACAATTTTTTATGGTACAACTCACTGTGTGATTCAAACATGGGACAGACCCAACAGGAACTTCTCCAGGAAATATGGACGCCTCTTGGATAAGTTGGCATGTTCTTACTGCAAGCAAGGAAATATTGGTTTGTCCAGTTTTGTCTGAGCTTCCACATGCATAGTTTGGTTCCTATTAAATCCAAGGCATCCATAATGACAAGGTTCCTATATGTGAAGATCTTGAGGAAAAATCTAGTTAAGGATTTCACTACCAAGGTTCGTTAATATGAATGTTCCTGAGAAGTACAATGTAAAAATACAATGTTTCAAAAAACAGAGCAAGTTTCACCTTGGCATGTGCTTTACTGGAACAAACATTAGCTGCAAGATTTAAATGCAACTAGAGGGTTTCGAGCACAGTTGTCTCAGCAATAGCAACATTTCGGTGAAGAAAATCATCTATTTTACTACAGAAAATCTTTTCTGTCGGAAAGCCACGGGGAGAAGCAGAATGGTGCCAATGTAGACTCACGAAAGAGCGCCAAAGGCGTGAGGTACATCTACACGGAAAGTCAGCCATTATAAACTCGGCAGCTACAGTGCTCACACCAGGCTTTCTGCCGTGCTAATAATACAGGTATACTGACGGACAACTGACAGGTATACTGACGGGAGCTGGATGAATGGCTGACCCTGTGTTTTGACCCTAAAGTTTTGCTCTCGACCTTATATACCAGGAATAGGCATCCCTGATACCTGAGTGCCGATATCCAGCAGGTTTCCTGCCCTAGCTGATGAGTTACTACCTGCCTGCGGTCAGCTGGGGTTCATCAGAGACCAAAGAGGATAGAAATCCTGCTGGACGCTGGCACTCCAGGATCAGGGCCGCCTACCCCTGGTCTATAAGGTATGTGTGTGCATGTCGGTGCTGCATCCATGCAGTGACTTTTGCCTGATTGTCAGTGATAAAAAAGGGGACTTTCGTTTGTTTAGGCCAAAGGGGCAGGCGCTTGGGGGGGGGGGGGGGGGGGGGGGGGGGGGGGGGGGGGGGGGGGGGGGGGGGGGGGGGGGGGGGGGGGGGGG
>JAODUD010000088.1:2313437-2325596 GCA_026784285.1 Stomatorhinus walkeri | reverse complement strand
CCCCCCCCCCCCCTCACCTTAGGCCTCCCACTTGAGTAGGCACTTTAATTCTGATGAAATTTCAATACAGATTTCAATAATTTTCTCACACATTTGTCTGCTCTGCCCATCTTTGCTCAGGCTTTCGCGGATCCTGCTTTTGTACCAAATCATGAGTACAATCACTGAATTGCAGAAATGGATGCAAATTAACAAATTTAATGAAGCTGACTAGACAAAACATGAAACGACATCAGTTCATACTATCTGCAATTAAATTAGATTCAAAGTAAATTTATGAATCACTGCATTTTATTTTGCATTTTCCATACCGTCCCAACTCTTTCCGATTTGGGGTTTGTATATAATTTGCCGACCGGGAGTGAGATTTAGCCGGGGGCCCTGACAAAAGGCTTTGGGGTTCGTCTATAGTGCTGGGCTCCCTGAACCTGCCGGGGTGTCCACGCCTCTCTGACCGCCACCATGCTCTCCTGAGGGTGGATGACATGGTGACAGAGAAGGCCACATGTGAGGCTTCACAGTACATATGGAGTCTGACTGAACCTACTGTCAACAAGAGCAAGGAGCTCCACGGCCGCCACGGAGGAAGAGCTTCAGCATGCCGCGGAACACACGGTGCCCCAACGGGGACTGAGAGCACAGCGCTCTCACAGCGCCTTTATCCACAATGCAGACTGCGGAATGTCACCAGGCAGCAAACAGCTCTTGATCATTAACATTGTCATTAACAGAGCATTCATGATGCCTTGAGAATCTTGGACGCACAATGGTTTTCTGATGAAGGATGCTGATCCTGCGTTTCCCTCTTTCCCACGCGAACCCAGCATGTTTATTGCTTCATTTCACTTATTTGTTTAGCTGCACAAACTTCTCTCCTGGGGCTCCAACCAGCATCTATTAATATACAGTTCTTCCCTCTCCCCCACCTCAAGTCTTAACTGCTCAGCCCTCTCTAACGTATTCTACTCATCTTTGTGGCACTTCCTTCTGTTATGAGGAAAAAAAAACAGTCGTTGTGGCAGTTCTGTATGTGACTCAGATCCCACGTAAGGAAAAACAATCCTGACTAACTGCCAAAGAAATAATACAGCAGGTTTCCACTTCCTGATGTCAAATGAGGTTTTGCTATGGTTAATATTCCTGGGGCTTTAAACCTTTATTCCAATCTTGAATTTTTCATTTTCTACTCATTATTATGTCCTTTTTCTAAAGATTTTTTGATTTGGACATTTTTGTATTTATAATAAATGTTCCCTACAGGTTTAAATGGTTCAACGTTTGTTTGCATGACAAAAATAGGAGAATTTATATAACTAAAATGTTATTAAAAAGTGAACCATGGCATGGAATTTCAAGGCATTTGTACTTGTATAAAATGTAATTCATATCATATTTTCATTCTGAAAAGCTGAAAGAGGACGTTCATTGAGATGCATTCTTGTATCAGCCTTCCTTTTTATATTTGCAGCAATGTGGGGTTGATTTAAGTGAAGCCCGTTTATTGTGGCGTGAGGTGTAGATGTGATGGAAATAAGTGGCTTAAATGAACCTTCTACAGTGTCACCAACTTTGGTCAGCTGTCTGGCTGATCAGAGACAAGTCTGCACACGCATTTAGATACATGTAGCAGTTTTATTAACCTGTAAACAGTCTGTAGGGTTTGCAAACTACCCCAACATTTTAGATGTAGCTAATTTTAGATTTATAATGGAATAATATAAATTTTTCGTAAGATTTCTTGCATCAGAAAGAATGAGTGTCACACCAGATGGGTGAGAGTTGGCAACCCTGCTTCGGAAATTGCATAATATAACTCTGCAATGGGGCAGCACTAAGAGTGGTAGAGATTTTCACCTTTGTGCATCTTCTCTGTTCTCCCCAGGTTTTCCTATCTTCATGTGTGGTGCAATGCCTGAAGTATCTCTATTTAATCCTGCTTGAGTTTTGGATGCTACATGGGCCTCCACACATCCATTTCATACTGGGGTTTCCCACTTTAGAAGGAAATAGATTTAACAAGTGAGCAAGAAAATGAAGTTCTGCAAGCACAAAACAAAATGGTTTTGAAAACATCTTCATAGGCTGCAAAGACATTGTGCAATTTATCTGGGAAAATATTGTTTGTGCAGACATTGAAATAATATGTAGTAACTCAAATCTATAATTTTACATCCAGCAATCAAGTCGTCCTGTTTTACAGAAAATTTGTGTAGCCGTTATGTGTTTCACAATAGGCTAACGCTGCAAAATTTCCCATAAAAGTAATTCGCAGCAATACTGCCCTCTGGTGTTCACTCAACCAGTAACTGAGGTGAGGTGAGCAGTCATTGTTGACACACCACAGCACACAACAACAAAACGTGTCCTCTGCATTTAACCCATATGTGACATCGTGACATAGCAGGGGGCAGTTCCAATTTAATCAAGAAACAGGAAGAAACTTTGGAATGATAAACAAAATCATATTTTGTGTGGATTAATAATTCTGACCAAAGACTTGGTGACTTGGTGATCAGAATTCTTTTCAAAAACAGCATTGAAAGGGCTAATAGGCAAGATTCTTATTCAGGAGAATCACAGATGCCAATGCAACCCCAGGTAATTCAATTAAACTCAGTATAAAGTTTAAACCATTGCTATCTCACTCATTAAGACACAATGCAACCTGTAAAACAATGTGGTTTAAAGAGGCATTTAATTTGATTTTTAAGCTATTTGTTTCTTTATTTGTGTATTTAATTTTGGTACCGTGTGAATGACATTTTCATACAGTAAGGCAAGAACCTTCAAGGACCTTGTGGATGGATTGTGTGCTGAATCAGGTCACCTTTGAGGAGAAAGATAATCAGGCATTTATGTTATAGTCAAAGAAGCAAAAACAACTTTTTAAATGAGCTTCAGAGCCACTGCAGAACGATACAGACAGTGGCTATGAAGACCTTTGGTGAAATGACTGTTACTTAACAATATGTAGGTCTAGGTGTATTTGAACACATTTTGCAAAGATATCATTAAATTTCATTTTAGTGATTCTAACAGTTTTAAAATCACTTTAAAAAATCCCAATCCTCCAAAGTCATAACTCCTCAGTTCCAACAAGGAAATCTGCACGATCTCCCTCCATCCATTTTCTTTACCCGATTGGTGCTGCACCATTCCTGCAACTTTCTACCTACACCGCAAAGGGGTGGTGCAGTCACGCACATTCGAACGTTTTAAAAGGACATTTCCCATAGAAATTTTTGCTTCTTTGTGAACATCACTGACTCTTCACACCCCAACACAGTGAGATGTAATAGTATTTACAATTCAAATAGCACACATAAAACATTTTAACAGTCAACAAACAGAGAAAAAGGCACAATGTAAAAGCCAGATATTTTAGTGGTATGAATTTTTAAAATATTTTCACACAAACAGTTTTAGGTTTTAGATTAATTTATAGAAATGACATTTTGGCTTGCATCTGTACTCACAGGAGACACATTATGACAACACGCTCAGACCATTGTAAACTTATAACATCAGTTTAAGATATTTTATAATAGCTTATTGCAACAAAACACAATGAAAGTCATACACTATTTTTATTCTCAAAAGGTTGCACTAACATTTTTAAATGAAGTGAAGATCACGCTTATTGTATGTCATCTACACCAGCAATGCTCCTCATTACATTACAAGAACCTGGACATACTTATTTTGCAAGCAATAATACATTAAACAAAAAAAAATGTTTCTTAACAACTACTATGAAGATCCATGAAATGGTAAGTCGGGTTACCAAAGCAAAAATAAAAATAAAAACGAATGAAAAAGATCATAGTAATATGGTAACTCCATAAATGACGACTGTTCACTGCCAAGGCGAAAAACACATTGCAACATAACGACGGAAGAATTTTTCAAGAGAAATAAATTGCAGATTCATGTTTGAACATCGATACAGTTGGCAACTAGGCATTTTCTTAAACGTATAAAACCGTATAACAGAAAAAATTGCACCTGCTTACATTCAATGACAGTTTTTTCAAATTAAGTTTTATCCTGTGCTGAATTAAAATGACCTCACCTTTGTCAATCACTCATTACAGTAACTGAAAACAGTCCAGAAGGCAGGTAGACTTTCCTTATTTAGTTATTAGCACGAGGGATCAGAAATAACACAGTGTGGGCACAAAACAACACAGGGCATTTTAATCATAAATAAATGTGAGAATAATGCCTAGCTTACTGTAAGCTTTAAATTTCACCATTTTCTTTAGTCAAGTAACTTGCACTACAAATATCACTCTTAAATTGTCATTAAGTCTTACAAACCTCTTTTGAATTCCATAACATTATGTCAGGAATGTTACTTAAAATCACACAATTCATATTACTAATCTTTTGTTTGAGACAGAATTTAACTTAACAAATAATTTTGTTCTTAAGTATTGCATAAAACAATGGATGACATTGTGCATTTAGGTAAAATGGATTGTGAAGTTGTGACAAAGTGACTGTGGCAGGTCCTTTTTAGAGGAATTCTGTACATAATTATTTGGGGTTAGCAGTCACAAACACTAAAATATATTGAGTAAATTATTATTTTAGTATCTTCACCATACCAACATCGCATAGTACATGGAAAAAAACGGCAAGTATTCCCAGGATTTATATATTTATCAGAGCTTGTCAGAAGATTGGAGGAAATTGAACACACCTCTTTTCAGTCTTAAAATTGACACTTTTTAATACTGTGTTTGTCACACAATAAATATGCATGCTGTTACATGGCCTGGGGTTTATATCACAACATGAGGTAAGACTGATGACTCCTCTGAGGAATCTACAGAAGTCACTGTGCTTATGAATATCAAACAGAGGCATTACTAAGTTGGCGCATTTGGGGCTGAAGACCTAAATGAATCTGAACAAGCTCCCAATGATTGATTTAGCTCAGATATCTTAACAACCATGATCTCAGTTTGAGAACCTAATGATCATTCTCCACTGTCAAGGACACCTAAAGACAGTGGATGTATTTGTACTTTAAATAGGATAATCACTCTGTTGATTTGTTCCTCCTCAAGGAAAACATAAATCAGCAATTATTATACCTAAGGTTGGCAACCAGCTTTATTGGGTTACTGTGCAAAACAATGCAAAATGTCAGGTCCCTAAACCTCAGAGTGCATCACATTTTCGGGAGGTAAACTTTCCAACTCTTGAAAGAACACTGGGTGGAGAGGGGGCCCGTTTTCACTTCCCAGGTTGCCTCCCAAAAGCGGGAGCCTGGGACTCTCGTTAAAATCCTGTCGGAGGCTCGCCTGTCCCTGGCCATCTCCATCAACAGCCTTGCCCACCACCTCCTGCTCATCACGCTGTTCTACATGGAGGTCAGAGACAACCAAAGCAGATGGCTCCCCAATGCCCATTTGGTAGTAGACCATAGTGGCAGACTCATTCAGGAAGGCAGAGGCACACGCCTGAGTCTCCGTAAAACAGAGTACAGAGGCATCGGATGGAAAAGCTTCCTGGATGTCAACTGGTCCCGCCCCCTGGTCCTCCTGCCCGTTCATGAGGGGCTGGGCTACCAAGCAGAGTCTTTGGTTGCCACCGCTGCTCTCATCCTCCTCCTGCTCCCTCTTCCTTTCCAGCTCCTCAGCGCTTTGAAGGTGCAGAACTGCTGTTTTGTTCTCCAGCGCCAGGGTGTCCCGCTGGACCTCATGATCGGCCACTGTGACCTCTTCCTCTGTGCCCCCTACAGGCACAAGGTGGGACTGCAGTCCTCCTTCAACAGCAGATGCACGACAGTGGGCAGGCGACACACTGAGCTCCCCACAGCCCCCTCCCATGCCCACGCTCAGCTGTGTTTTCTCCATCGAGGACTGGGGGCAGTGGGGGTATGCAAAAAGGGGGCTCCTTGCATAGCCGTCACGTGAATTCCAGCAGGGGAAAGCTGTCTGGCTCAGCTGGACATGTCACAGACATCGGGGGAGGGGGTGCTGACATAAGTACCTTCCACATTTGTGAAAAATTCACTATAATGAAAATATACCTGATCTGTGGCCTAATCTCACATAGCAGATAACAGCAGTCAGGCTACAGGTCCGTTTGTTAAAAACAGGCTCACGCACATTGCAGTCGCTATTCCTTATGTTACGCTTCTTTCACCTAGCCTTAGGCTGACTCGGGGCAATTCAGAGTTAATGTGGTGTCCTCTCTAGCTCACATCAACACTAATGGAACTGAATTTAGTCACAATTATAAAGCGAATGCATCAGGATAGTAAAAACCTAGGAGCATAAATGCTGCTTAAGAATGAAAGAGGGAAGCTTTGCTGATTTGCAATGTGAGCATAAGACCTCATATTGTGTGAATTTGTACTGAACAGTAATGGGCACAGACTGAAGGCTAAATAACCTTCTGAAAGTCCTACCCATGCTCTACCCCTGAGCACAGCCCTGTCTCTGCCCACATCTCCACCCCTCACCTTGCATGTGACACGTGCCTGGCTGCAGCCGCAGTCATCACGTGACCACACACTGGACCCGGCTCGCAGGAGGAAGTGCTCATCTGCTTCCGCACCCTCCCCATCCATGTCCTTTCTGGATACCACTTCAGCAGTCAAGGGGTCGACCTCAGCACTGTTCCGCATCAGCTGGTTATGAGAGAGGCACAACCAGCAAGAATAATGGCTCCAACCAAGAGTGAGAGACAGACTTGAAGACCTGCTTTCTGAACCTGGATCAATAGTGGCCAATATTAGTCAGCCAGTGCTTCTGTCCTACATTAGTGTTATTCAGTACTGGACTAGAGTTACTGGTTCAGCCCAGAAAGAACTACCAGATTCAACTAATCATCTGGACCAAACCATTTCAATTTTTGAATGGATCAAAGAAGGATCGTAATTGTCAGAACATAACTTCAATACAGCAATCAGAAGCTGGAACATGACTCATAAAGCCGTGCAGTCATTAAGGAGCAGGGTTGGCTGACTCTGACCTAAACATACAATCCCAGTATCCACATTCCCACTTGTTACAGCTTAGGCCTCACCTTCTTCCTGCAGGCACGGAGCTTTCCTTGCCGCAGGTGGGGGTGCAGTAGACACCGGTGGACATTGTCCCGCTCACGAGTGATCTCGCCCAGTGTGTAGTGGCGGACGGCGCTGTGGCGAGGGGCCATGCTTAGACGGCGCCCGCCTTGGCTGGGCATGCTGGTGACGCCCCGACGCCTGGAGAAGTAGTACACAGTGACTGCGTCGAAGCGAACGCTCTTCCGGCTAGGAGGCAGCCGGTGTTGCCGGAGAATAGAAGCAGCTGGTCAGGGAAGGAAGGTGGGGGGGGGGACAAAATGGGAAATACAGCTGATTCTCGATCATTATGGGGGAGGGGTCAAATGTACTGTACAACATAAGATACAATAGCATTCACATCTAACTAAACTTCTATTGTAGCAGTGCTACCGGCTTGCTTTGGTTCTTGCTGGATGCTGCAGACACGGCAAAATGCAACCAGTCCACTGCGTCTGCTCCGGACGTCTCTCGGTCGGTTTTATTAAGGCCCTTATGGGACCTCACAAGTAAGTACAATTGGACGTTACTCGCTAGGACGCAAGGCGATGGATGTGCATAAATACAAAACGGCAACCAGTGTACGGGTTAAGGACTTAGATCTGAAGAGACTATCTGCAGCAAGAGCTTCATGCAAGGCACTAAACCGGAACGACCTTGATAAAAAAAACCCAGCTGTATGACAGTTATCAACATGCATCGTTAGTTAAATACCTACAGTTAAAAACAAAGATGGAAAATAAAACAGAGGAAATGCTCAGTAGGTGTTACCAGTTACACTAGGCATCGTGCTGCCAGGTCCAACCACAACTATTTGACATTTGCAGCTGTCTTGGGGGAAAAATATGAATAATTTTTATTTACATATTTAATTCCATATGATATTTGGCACCCGAAAAACACTCAGCTAAACACTGACAAGGAGTTCACAGTCGATCCCAGCTCCTAACAAAGGGCGTGCAAGTATTAGTGTGAAAACTGAGTCTCCATCATCAGTCTGAAAAGTAGGATTTGTGCTGCCAACCACTATAAGGGGACAAGGGCACCTTCATAAAGGCTTAGTGCAAACAGCCTTAAGATGATCAATAATGTGTCCGCGATAAACAGCTGAATTTGTTCTGCAGAGGCTACGCCTGATTCTTGTGGGATCTTCCTGTCTTCCTGCAGAACAAGTTCATTTTAAACAATGCTAGAAACTCCTACAATTAAATATAGAATCCGTGCTAGCTTAGATGTCCTCTGTGACTGATTGTAACTGAGTTTTGCTATAATTAATCCATTACAAAATAAAGTATAAATAAAGATAAATATAATATCTCCATTTAATTAAACGTTGGCCTATCGGTTGCTTCGTCGACAGAGTGAACTCTTCCCTCTACCTAACTGACTGCCGCCCTTTGCGCAGCACTCACGTGTGAGGGAGGGGGCAGAGGGCGGGTGGAGGCTGTCGCAGCTGTCAGCGCTGTCACTGCTGAAGACGTCGTCGTCCGAGCTGCTGGGGGTGGAGCAGGGCAAGCAGCTATCCATCTCCTGAAACCCGAATGCTGCTGGGGAGTCCATGGGGGGGGGGGGGGGTTCTGATAATAAAATGTGAAGGAATCAGCTTGTCAGGATGCCAAGCTCCATGTCAAGTTCATTTTTGACCTAAAACTGGTTGCTGAAATTCCCCTTTATGTTTAAGACCTACATATTTAATCAATTGAACGAAACAGTCATAATTTAAAAGGAACCATTTCCGCTGCTAGATTTCCTCTAATTCTGTTGTGCGAAATTTACACTATATTATGGCAAAATTTGAAAATCCCAATTCGTCCTGCTTAAGAAGTCTTATAATCGCTATTCATATTAAGAATGGTTTTTTTAAGAAGCATTTATGCCATACTGACATTAAATGTGCATTCTACGGAGCCAGTGTTGAAATTTTAGGCTAGTTTTCATGCTAATATTTAGTCTTTTAATCATCAGTTATGCTGTCCAACCATGTATGTTCCATATTTACAAAAATGATGCTCAAAGATCCAATGTCTGTAAGATCCAGTGTCTGTAAAATCCAATGTCTTAGATCAAAGCGTATCTTGCTGGTTTGATTAGTGTAATCAAGTTCTTCACTATTGAGGCAATTAACTGGAATGGTTTATGATTACAACATGCCGCGTTCCTAAAATGCTCAAAGAAAACATCAAAGTTACACTGTTTCCAGCTAAATCACCAGGACAAAAAAAAATCAACTTCTCATCTTCAAAACAGTAACAGAGGTGCTGCCTGTCCCATTTTTCCCACAAACCTCTTTCTGCTGCAAGGACACATGCTGACAGGCGTGGTATAGCAGCTTTAAAAGAAGTCAGGCTGTACTGGAAATAAAAAAGGAATTTCAAAATTGGCTCTGAAATAATAGCACTGAATATTTGTAAGAGGGTCACAAATGCATCTGTATATTCATATGATAAATGAGGTAATTAGCCTGACAGCACGATGCCTTTAATCTGTTATTTTTTATTAGTAAAACATTAAACATGTTGTTGGCATAAACAATGTTCTGGCTCTTCAGCTAATTAGGCCCAGAAGTAAATAAATACTGATGAACTCCCCAAGAAGAAATCAAATCCAAATCAATTACAATGGATATGGTTTGTCTTAAAACATATTCAAATGATACTGGAAGTCATTACTTGAGTAGCCTGAAATGTCCCTGAATCTATACTATTTATTTTAATATTTCTTCTCCTGGGTGACTGTATGGAAATGAAATGGTGTAGTAGTTAGGGTGGGTGCTCACACTCATGGAGGCTGTGTTCCATGGCCCTGAATGTGGGGAGTCTGCATGCCCGCCGCACCCATGGCTCTGCATGTGGGGGGTCTGCATCCCCGCCGCACCCATGGCCCTGAATGTGGGGAGTCTGCATGCCCGCCGCACCCATGGCTCTGCATGTGGGGGGTCTGCATGCCCTCCACACCCATGGCTCTGCATTATGGAGGTCTGCATGCCCTTCACACCCATGGCTCTGCATTATGGAGGTCTGCATGCCCTCCACACCCATGGCTCTGCATGTGGGGGGTTTACATGCCCTCCACACCCAAGGCTCTGCATGTGTGGGGGCCGGATGCCCTCCACACCCATGGCTCTGCATTATGGAGGTCTGTATGCCCTCCGCACCCATGGCTCTGCATGTGGGGGGTTTGCATTTCCTCCGCACCCATGGCTCTGCATGTGGAGGGTCTGCATTTCCTCCGCACCCATGACTCTGCATGTGGGGGGTTTGCATTTCCTCCGCACCAATGGCTCTGCATGTGGAGGGTCTGCATTTCCTCCGCACCCATGACTCTGCATGTGGGGGGTTTGCATTTCCTCCGCACCAATGGCTCTGCATGTGGAGGGTCTGCATTTCCTCCGCACCCATGGCTCTGCATGTGGGGGGTTTGCATGCCCTCCACACCCAACACTCTGCATTAGGGATGTCTGCATGCCATCTGCACCCATGGCTCTGCATGTGGGGGTCTGCATGCCCTCCACACCCATGGCTCTACATTAGCGAGGTCTGTATGCCCTCCTCACCCATGGCTCTACATTACCAAGGTCTGTATGCCCTCCACACCCATGGCTCTACATTAGCGAGGTCCGTATGCCCTCCGTACCCATGACTCTGAATGTGGGGCTTCCTCCAAAATCCAAAAACACACCCAAGTGAACAGGAGTTACCAAATTGTGTGTCCACCCTGTTATGGGTTGGTGCCCCATCCTGAGTTGTTAGTTAACAAAGGTTGAACTTTAAAACCCAGACTTGGTGTCTGTGTTTGAGCCCTTGCTCGCTGCAGCCATCCTGAGTTATTCCCTGCGTTGTGCCCTTAGCTTCTGGAACAGGCTCTGAACCTCCGTCACCCTGGATTTTTGAGTTTGTATGGAAAACGAATAGATAAATCCAACAATCATCCCTTTCCCACATGCAAATATCAAATGCAAGGTCATAGTGCACCTGGAATTCACAAAAATCTTCAACACCTCACTGGAGTCATGCCATGTGCCAGCATGCTTTAGGACCTCTATCATCATCCCTGTGCCAGAAAAACCTAAGATAACAGGACTAAATGACTACAGACACATTGCTTTGACGCTTGTAGTTATGAAGTCCTTTGAGCACCTCGTACTCCGCCACCTCAAAGCCACCACTGAACACCTGCTGGACCCCATGCAGTTTGCCTTCAGAGCCAACAGATCTGTAGATGATGCTGTCAACATGGACTTCATCCTCATCCTCCAGCGCCTCGACTCCCCAAGAACATACGTAAGAATCATTTTCGTGGATTTTAGTTCTGCCTTCATCTCCATCATCCCAACCCCCCTGCACGACAAGCTCTCCTATCTACACATACACAACTCCACCTGCAGATGGATCACAGTCTTCCTGACAAACAGGAAGCAGCATGTGAAGATGGGGAAACATATTTCTATCTCCCAGACCATCAGCACCAGCTCGCCGCAAGGCTGCATCCTTTCTCCCCTCCTATTCTCCCTCTACACAAACAGCTGCACCTCCACCCACCCGTCTGTCAAGCTCTGGAAATTTGCAGATGACACCACCCTCATCGGACTTATCTCTGATGGGGACGAGTCTGCCTACAGCCAGGAGATTGATCACCTGGTGTCCTGGTGCAATGGGAATAACCTTGTGCTCAACACCCTGAAAACAGTGGAGATGATTGTGGACTTCAGGAAAAGCTCTGGCCCACCTCTACCCATCTTCCTGCTCGGCTCACCCGTCACCGCTGTGGAGTACTTCTGCTTCCTTGGTACCACGATCAGCAAGGACCTTAAGTGGGAGATGAACATCTGTTCTCTCACCAAAAATTTACAGAGAATGTTCTTCCTGAGGCAGCTGAAGAGGTTCAGTCTGCCAAAGACTATGATGGTGCACTTCTGCATTGCCATCATTGAGTCCATCCTCACCACCTCCACCCGTATGGTACCCTGCTGCCACTGCTAAGGACAAGAGCAAACTACAGCGCATCATTCACTTTGCTGGGAAGGCGATCGGCTGCAACCTTCCATCTTTACAGGACCTGTATGAGTCCAGGTCTTTGAAACGAGCAGGAAGGATTATGGC
>JAODUD010000088.1:2302485-2313337 GCA_026784285.1 Stomatorhinus walkeri | reverse complement strand
TATATTTATATATTAACCACCTCATCTCTCGAAGTCTGGCACCAACCACCAAAGCAAATTCCTTGTATGTGTGAATGTACTTGGCAATAAACTCTATTCTGATTCTGATTCTGAGCCGATGCTCTCTGCGCAATGATATGGATACCATGAACAGAAAGACAGGCTATCGTATGTCATGCACAATAGCACATTATGGGCAATTTAGAGAAATAAATTCACCTAATCAGGTTTTTTGGACTGTGAGAGGAAACCCACGCAAATATGACACAAAAACTAAAGCCCTGTAATCTTTCAGTGGTTTTAGGTTATTTCTCTTCTACTGAAGTACAAAGACCTAGTGAAGTCACATTTGATGGATGATTAGAAATAAGAACATTAACCAAGGAAAAAGGTGCCATAAATACTGACATTGTTTCAGCTCCCAGAGGCTCTTAGACTCCCCTAGGTGACCTCTCTGGATGTACTTTCATTGTAATTCTTCTTCCATCACTCTCTCCACATAGTGTAAAAAGTCTATCAAGATTGTGAGCTCAAGTAAGGAAAAAAAACTGTTACCATGGTAACTGGCAAACGAACATTTACAGCAACCTTGTAACAAATGTCCTTTTGCTCCACTACAGAGTGGAGTTTTTCAGTTTTCAATGTCACTTCTTTGAAACAGACAGGTCTTTATAAAATCATAACTCAGAAAGACCTTGAAAATGAACAAAGAGACTTCCAAAACATATTGACCTTTACAATACGAAAGCACCTTTTGCATTATTAGGGGTCCAAGCAGCAGCAGTGCTGGATCACTGTTGTTTTGTACTTATTATTATTTATTTATTTATTTTTCAGAATGATCAGTATTACATGGTATAATCCTGCATCTGTTCATAATCAGAGTTAGTATCAGTTTTATCATTAGTAATGTCTATACCCAAATCTCAGCTGACATGCTGATGATACCCTTAATCACATAATGTTATTTTATTATGCTGATGTTGACACTGAATCAGACTTGTCAGCTACGTAGATCAATATGTGAAGTGACATCAGAATCACCATTGTAAATAAATGTTTTTACAGATTTCCCACCCCCTGAACTGAACCCAAAACACTCTGTAACAGACCCATATCTGCCCCAGTATTGTCTGAGACTGTCTGGGTTACTGGTCTCATAGTTGAAAATGTCTGTGAAAATCAAACTTATCAGCTGGTGATGAAATGGGACGACCTGAAAACTTGCTTCCTCACTCAAGAACCCTCACCTCCTTCCAGTGCATAACACCCAAATTGCAGTCACCATAAGTATAAAAGGACAAATCCAACACAGCAGCATAAAAATACAGATTCCCAAAGCAGCGTCAGGCACTGAGCAGGAGAATACTCTGAGTTGGATTCCAGTCCACAACTGGGGACACACTGTGGACAATGGATGCCAGTTCACTTAAGTGCATGTCTTTGGGCTGCAGGAGAAACCTAGAGGACACCACTGCAACATGGGAAGAACATGCAAATCCTTCCCGCACAAAGTCCAAGCAAGATTCAAATTTCCAACCTCAGAGGTACGTGACAGCAGTGTGACCCACTACTCTGCTACCCTTAAAAACCACGCAAAAACAAACAAACAAACAAATAAACAAATATTACACTTTAGTTTCACTTCTGCACATTTGCCGTTTCACTAACTATGTATACAGCAAAATATTATTCGATGTTCCAATGTAAACTGACATAATGTTGTGCACCCCAGCTGCAACAACGTATGACTAAAATAAGCAATAAAAGTACTCAATAAGTGTCCATTACTCGTGTGCAAATTTAGTAGCTACAGCATGAGCCCACAATGAATGGGAATGACAGTGAAATATTACTTACTGACATCTGCCATCTTAATGGGAAAATGACATTCACAGGTAACCCAGCATATTCCGAATAGACCTCCCTAATGCAAAGCCTTGATTGTGGTGGGTATGCAACCCCCCCCCCCCCCCCCCCACATTCAGCATATAACTGAAATCAACTATAAGCCACTTTCAGATACCATCTACTTCTCTGACTCCATGCCAGTCCTAACAAGAAGCCTAAGTTATATTCCTTGACAGATATGTTACACTCTACCTCGTTATGGTTGGTACTTTATGTGTGCATGCACTGTGGATCTGTTACACCATGATGGGCATGGAAGAAATCTAGAGGTTAGGTTTAAACTAAGTTCCAATTTATTTACGAAAACTTCTTTTTGTTGGACAGAGTAAACATATCTAATGGCTGGGTCTATAAAATAGTCACTGTAATTGCCCTTAATCATTTAATGCCTGAACCTTAGAGTCATTAGTTCTGTAATTTTGGAGCAAACCCTTTTCCAGGGAAGGGGAGTCAAACACGGACAAAAAGCAGGATGGAAAGATTACATAAAGCAAATGTCCAGTGAATCTCCAAAAAGCTAAATCAACCTTTGGCAAGAAATGCTGAAAAGGCCACTCAAATATGCATTTCAGCTCTCTTCCAGCAACCTTGGCACCTCAAAGATGGCAGCAAGGTTGTGCAAGCATCTAAAATTCTCTGGGGGAGTCAGCTCCATTCCAAAGGGGCTTTGAAGTCTATGGAGGACAGAGACAGAGATGAAACACATCTTTAAGGGTTCTGCATGTCTCGTTGTCACTCTGAGTCTGTTACCGAATTGTTCAAAAATGGTATTTTGAGAATGATGGATACATTTAGAAACAGAATATCATACTGGTATTTTGTTATTGCTTTTTACTCCACAATATTGCTTCCTCCGCTATTAGAAATATGCTCGCCTTAACTACACTATTTTAAACCCTCCGAGAGAAGTGCTGAGAAAATGCATGTCAAAACACGACACTGTCAATTTACAGCTGCTGAACTTGTAAATGTATTTCGGGATGATATCGTCTCATAACCTGTTTGGTATAAACCACAAGAATAGCTTTTTCATCTCTTTTTTCCTCTGTCAAATAGTTGTATGTAATCTCATGCTTGTCCTCCTCTAAGATGGAGTTCCTTAAATAGACTTCGAACAGAATATTCGTTTGTGATACCCTTGGTAAATTTATTATTACTTTTACTTCCGTGTGGTTTATCATTTTAGTCTCCTCTCTTATCAAAGTAGTTCATTAAACATGATAAAACCAAGGAACCTTCACCAAGACCGAGGGAACAATGCAAACACGCAAGTTCTCTTGACTTCATCGCTAGGAAGATACCGTCTCGTGTGTTTTTATACATTATTATTTAATGTCATGATCTATAATTTCCAGTTCCTTAGGCTTGGCAATTGTTTTCTGAGATTTAAATAGGCAAGAATTTTAAATGAAGCGTGTATTATTATCAGTTGGTGGAATATTATAGTACTTTATTATTATTAAGTATTATTATTTAGAATCATAGTTCCATCCAACACCCGGTGTCAGATCTGATGGGAAATAAAGTCGAAAGAGTACACCGAGTCCCGCTGCTCCCGCACGGCACCGTATCACCCCTTTCAGACCCACAGAATTTCATCTTTGCGTTAAAACACTCAAAATCTCTGACTGACAGACAGTGTCCTCTTACCTTCGGAAAAAGAAAATCCCTGTTACTCTTCTGAAACGTGAAAGGGGAAAATGCGCACACCTAAGGCTATATTAAAATGTAATAGGAAACTACAAATCTTGTCCAAACAGCAGTGTTTCGTTACAAACGTAGCTGAACAGCCCTAGATAAACTGATAGAACGGCTGAACACTTCTCTTTAGCATGTGATCTTCTTTGTTTTAGTAAAAAGACGACATATAAAGGAAGAGTACGTATTATCTCCTATTCTTTTCCACGCTTCCTTTAAGGATTGCCCGGAAAGATCTGCTCCGACCTGCTTTCCCCCTTTCGATTTCGGGATCAAAAAGGCCTTAATATTTTAGGTGCTATGTGTAATTCCTCCAAACTGACCGTAAGCGTTTCTCCTTTTATCCTTCCCCTACGTTCACACTGTACGGAATAAAACGTTTCCTGCTTTAAACGGCCGGCAGTCCTTGTCCTCCCTCCATCTGCCTCGGACTGCCAATAACAGGTCCGACTGCTGTTAACAGCATTATATAAATATATAATTCTGGATATATTAATATATATATAATAAATATTAATTCACGGTGACATCACGAGAACACCAAGAGTGAGCTGGGAAACGTAGGCTACTAGCTCGTAAGCATTTTTGGCCACCGTCTCCTAAAAGGGAGTTTCATTCCAATTTCATTCCAATCCTAGAGAGAAGGAGTAACAAATACGACCAGATACGTCTTCGGTCGCAGGATAAGCGGCTGCAGGATGTACAGTGTTTGGTATCAACCATAACCCGATTACAAGCACCTCAGATTTGCCTCATTGTAACCTTAAGTGCTGCAGTTTTCTCCGTCTCATATCATTCTCATCAAAACAAACACATAATTATTACGCACATAGCCCAGGATTATCTCAGGTGAATAAATCATGCCAAAAGCAAATTTACATGTGTTATTTTATTTGATATATTTTTAGTACAGCGGCAGGCACAGGGAACAGGACAGCATGGAATCTGCCTTCCTTATTACCATCACTCACAGCTTCAAATGCTGAATAATCTCTAACCAAGAGCACGGCAGCACGAGAAGTCACGATAATGAGAAAATTAAACAGCATTCACAGTGTCTTTTGCTACTGCAATGTTTTATTTTAAATCTAACATGGGCCATTTAAAAAAAGTATAAAATATATTCTTCGGAAACTATCTGTAGACAAATCGCTAATGCAATAATCATAACACAAGTAAAAAATATCTGTTTAATATTTGTTTGTAAGCTCAAAACGTGACAGCTCAAAGATGCTTAACAGAGACCCACAGTCATAAAACAGTTTCTATAGATGTAGCGTTCTTTGTGGTTGCTGTTGCAGAGCAACAAAGACGGCCGGTGCCGTCAGGTTTACAAATCCAATCGCTACAGTGGATGGGATCAGGGTTTGTACTGGATCTGCGGCTTCCTTTTGTAGCCTAGGTTTCGGTGCAGACATCTCGCTGTTTCCAGTATGGCCGCAGCCTCATGTCTATAAATATCAATACTCAGAGCTACAGATCCAAAGCTGCCTTTCTTGTGGTGTTAGACCAACAAATCTGGAACTAAAATGAGGAGGAAAAGTAACCAGAAAGACACGTCTTGCTCAACCCTACAAATCAACTTCAATATAAAAAAATACTTAACCTTTATACAACAGTAAGCAGTCATTTTCTGTCTGACCCTTGTAACAAAGAAGAGGGAAAGTGCCGCCCTAGTTCTGGCACCAAAAAGCAGCTTGCTAGAGAACCCAGAAAAAAATAATGTGTCGGCGAGGAGATCCACGAGCAGCACTTCTGCCCGTTTTTGCTACGAATGGAAAAGTCATGCAAATGGCCTGGAATGAGAGGGAGAAGCCACGTGCAGAAACACACAGCTGAATCAGGCAAGCGAAACGTGAAGGAACAGGGCAGGAGACATTCAAACAGCAGCACGGGAGGCCACTGGCAGCTCTCAGCACCAGCCAAGACAATACACAGCATAAACAATAAGCTAGCAGGTATGCTGGATGCTGCCACGGATCTGCTGCACACGCCACAGGCGGACAATCACCTACGTGTACTCTATCAGACTTACCATATGCTACAACCTGAGAACTTCTACGATTATTTGTAGCGAGATCCTGCATCTATTAGTGCACATCTCTCCAGCGGTTTTGGGACCATTCACGGCAGGTATGTATAGCAGCTGAATGCAGACGAGGAAGCAGGAAGCGCCATTCGATGTAAGAGTCGGCAATGGGGAATACCCCAACGGTCTGGCATTTAGTAATTAATAATAATGAAAAAATTAAATATAAGATTACCCACTTTGCTTATGGTTCTCTGGATATGAGAACAAGAAAAATAACCTGAGTGACAAACTGATGAAGACCAGTAAAAAAAAAAAAAAAAATCCATTAGCAAGCATTAAAAAAAGAAAATGAGATCAAAAATAAAGTTGGACCATGTTCCATTAAGTTAGAACAACAGGGTTGCAAAACAATAATAAACATGATAAAAAAAATATTATTTAAAAACATAGAAAGTACATAATTCCAACCTCCCCCGCTGCCCATTCTGAAGACATTCTTTTGAGAACTGTAAGCCCACCAGATTAATATGACAGCCAAACAGTAACAACAAACAGACGCTATTGTAGAACTGGGACAGCATTGGGAGCTCATGGGCTTTGCCTCATATCTTGACATGTTCCCTGTGTTCTCACAAGGCCTTCACTTCAGGATGACATGGTACCCTTCGTTATTCTCGGCTGTGAAGAGAACGCACAAAACGTTTTAAACCACATTTGTCTTCGGGATGATGCAGACACTCTCACCGCTGAGGCTGTGGTCATCCAGGCGGAATTCCCGTCTGCCTTTACCTTTCATCGTGTCCAGGATAAAACACGACTCATCTGGGAAGTTCTGTATCATCTGCGAGGGACGTAATGGACGTTAGAACGCTGCTTCCTGTCTGGCTGCCACACTGCATGCGAGTGGGTGACTGCGCATTCAAGGAGCCTGTGTACATTTTATATCAGAGACTCACCTCATCGCTGACCAGAACATGGATTCCCGTTGGGCCCTGCTTGTAAATCTGACTGATCTGTCTTGGCGAGATATTGAAAAGCTGGGCTATCTTCTCCGTCAGCTCGACGGCCGAAAGTTCTTCCAGGTAAACAGCGTGGTACACTGAGGGGCAGGCAGACACCATTTATTCCCTTTAACGTCCCCCCACTTACTTTGTAAGCTAAACACCATCCAAGTTCCAGTTCCATAAAATGGCCCCAGAATGGCAAATTTTTTTTTTCCAATTATGCAAATTCCACAGGCTGGGTTCCAGGTACTGACCATAGAAGGTTCCATTTGTCCTGCTGCTCCCATCTCCATTCTCATGCTTCTGCTGCGGATCCCCTGCCTGCTGTGACTCCTGGCACACATATATGGTGAGCCGGGGACGCACAACCCTACACGCACACATATGGAGAACACCTAGGGGTCATGTTCCTGCCCCAGCAGTCCCCGTAATGCAGTCATGCTCAGTGACAACCCCCATGAAAACAGTAATCTAAGCTGAAGATTAGTTGCTTGGTCTGGTAAAGCCAAGTAGGAAAGAGAAGGGGGAGAGGCGCCGGCAGCATGTCTTGGTCATGAAGACGGGCATCACTAACCGGCCCTTCAGCGCATTGAAGAGTCGGATTCCATCTGCAGGGCCACAGATCTGAATGATATCTTCCCGTGTCAGTTTCAGCATGTCTGCTCCTGGAAACACCAAGGAACGCTAACATGACTAAGTCACAGCACTGATGAAGCGGATGTCCATTCATCTTCCAACTTCTTATCTTGGACAAGGTTGGGGGTCGGGCTTAGGGTTGGGGAGGAGGCTGCAGACTCACAGGCAGGCCCACGACCGCATAACACACAGTGATTCCACGGAACACCGACCCACCACTTTAGGGAAAGTTTTTTTTTTTTTTCCTCCTGAAATGTGCCTGCAGGTTTAGTGAGACACAGAATTATACGTGCACACTTTCAACTCACCTGAAAAGTTGGTGAAGACCCGACAGAAGGGTGAGAAGCGGTTTCGGAGCAGCCATTGCTGGGTCTCCTGAGGCGTGGCAGTGGGCAGAAGGTTCTAGCATTCCACACAGGGGACGGAAAAAGAGGCACGGTGACCTTGAGGAGGCCACTTCACCCCTGGACCAAACTACTGTACTTCACTGCATAATATGCTCATTTCTGCAATTAATCTATGGTTTCCTTCAGGATTAAGTAAGCGTCCATCCATATAATACCTTCGCCGCTCAATCCATCCAAATGATTACTCTTGGGTCCTGGAGGCCAAATATCACACATCGTTGCTATATTCTGTATATATCCCTAAACCCTTAGGCCTGGGATGCACTGCATATGTGGCGTGTGCGTCGCAACTGCGCAAAGTATTGATTTTCACTGCGTTGCCTTATTAACAGATCAGAGCAGCCACGCTGTCTAGGAGAGGTGCGGCTCACGCCTTGCCGCAGCGGCGCCTTGTTATGGAGTCGGAGTGGCGCCTCTTTTTCACTCGTGGGGTAAGCGGTTCTTATCAGAAATAGTCAGTAGTTAGATCTGCTGATAGTCATACTGATATACCTAGCAAAATTTCATAACTGACACCTTTCACTATAGTTTCAATGTTTAGGATACATATCATAGACATGAAAAATATAAAGAGTAGTTATTTCAACCATTTTAGCAATTGCATATTATTAAAGGAGAAAGTAGAAATTCAACGTGTACTATATAGTCAGAGCAGAAACCCCAGTGTAGGCTATAATTATATTAAATAATAAACAAAAATCACAAAAAATATACAGCGATTGCTGTGTATTATTTATAATAGTGATTAACTATCATTATTATTATTACTACTACTACTACTACTGAGCATACACTTCTTAGCCTTTGTCTAAAATAAATATAAAATTTATAATGAACTGAAATCAAACTTTCTATATTATTGATGGCCATTATCAAAGGTAAGTGTGCAGGCACTGTGTTCTGGGTCTAACTCTACATTTTTAACAAAACTGTAATGGTGAAGGTACATTTGTTTTCCTGTTCAACATCATAGAGAACTGCAAGTGAGTGCTGTCCCCATCACCATTCTGTTAATTATGGGGGAATTTTTTTTGTAGGTCTGGATTGACTAACTGTCAGGTAGTAGCTAACTAAGCAATGATCAGCAAAATAAACAGCAGGAGATGGTCCATATCTTAAGTACTCACATCTGTCTGTGGTACGACAGGCTCAGGCTGGTGGGTGGGGGAGCCATTGCTGGAGAATGACAAAACAGAGCTGTCATTAATGTCATCTTCACTGCCCCTTACTGAATCCAGCGCAAGTAAGTTCAACAACTACCACGTGCAAGTGTGCATATGATCTCTACGTGGTGCACTTCAGGCAGCTGAACCTACCCGTCTGCCACTGGAAAGTTGTTGTGGGTGTTGTTGAAGACAGGGGGCTGGGAGTTGTTGACATATGTAATCTCTGGCCATGGAGAACACTGGAAGTCAAAAATATATAGTATATAGTATTTATAGTATAGTTTAATTAATTACAGACAGCCATGGAGTATTAAGTATGCTCTACAAAGGGATGGAGGCAGTTATAGTAAAGCTGATGAATCTTGAGAAGGTTTATGCTTTGCTGTCATGACAGTCACACCTCAGTGAGGATTGTGGTCTCATAAGCCGGCTGGTATTTCTCCTTCTCCTGTGGGGCCCTCTTCTCCATCTTCTCCCGATCGGTCTTCTGCTTCCTGTCAGCACCTTTGGGCTGCAAACAAGGCAGGAAAGCAGCCACGGGACCGCTGGGTGAAACGGCACACCACTCTCTGCCTCCAGCTGAGCCGAACGCCGGCCGGCCCGCTCACCTTGAACACTTTGACTTGGCAGCTGGCAGAATGAAGGTGTTCGGTGTTTTCCTCGCCCTCGTTCTCCTTGAATGTGTCGATCTGGATTCGGAACGGGACTCCCTTCTCTCCGCCGTGTTTACGCATGGTAAACTCTGTACTAATGCAGTGCACCTGTATGTAGCCACAAATAAAACATTTTTTCTTTTAAAGAGCCATTTACGAAGGCGGCACTGACATAGACCTCGATGGAACAGCAAAGTAACAGTATTTGCAGACCCTGTAGCACAGCGACAGGACAGGGCTCAGTACCTGGATGAAAACGGACGTCCTCTTGGAAGGGTCCCAAAGGAACTCTACAGTGTTCAGCTGTGTAGGATTGCTTCTCGGATCGGTCATGCCAACAGACATAGGGACATCTGCAAAGAACCAGGCAGACTCGCTCACTTTTCTCTGCATCTGTACAAGGTCATGCCTGCCATCAGTCTAACGTAGACCTTCGCCCACCCAGGCTTTGCCCACCTAGGTCAAGAATGCGATCCCCCGGGCGGTTCCAGCGCCATCCTTCTAACTGCTGGTGTTCCGTGTACTGAAGGCGTCGATCGTGAAAGACCACGCGAATGATGCTCTGAAGTCACAGATGTCACACGACAGCCAGGAGCTCAATTTACCCAAAGGACGCACTGCTGAACAACAGCACCTCTCATAGAAGTACCCAGGTTTAAGTTAGAGTAAGAATACACCATTAAGTTGAATCTCAGCTTAGATTAGACTAAAATCATCTTAGAAAACAAAGCTGCAGCATGTTAATACCTTCTATATATGTCACTTATGTAAGACTTTATAATGAATTCCAACATTACTGAGCATTTTATTTAATGACAGAAATCAATAATCACTATCTTTCATATTATGTCATCTCTTCTGCATTTTACATAGGTATTATGATTTGCTGTGTGTCATCGTGTATCACCTATGCGAGGAAGGGAGATGAAATTATAGTTCCAATTACAGTTAGGGTTAACCAACAGCTAATTCATTACTACTCTTGAACGAATGTATAATAATTTTCAAAACATCAAGTTTGTACTTTCATTTGCACAGAGAAAGTAAGCTAATGTCAGGCAAGCACCTACTTTGACCATCTTTCCTGTGATTTCAGGGAGTTCTCCCACTTTTCGGTTATCCAGCATTCGGATTTCATACGACTGTCCTATAAACAAAACAGGCAAACTTCACAGCATGGACATAATACAAACCAAAAGCTAAACAGGACATTAAATTTAACTTCCAAACAACTGTGCCTCCTCAGAGACTATAACAAGTTATTAATAATAATAATAATAATAATAATAATAATAATAATAATCAATGCTTTATTTATCCCTGTGGGGAAATTATTTTTATGCCT
>JAODUD010000088.1:2268169-2294563 GCA_026784285.1 Stomatorhinus walkeri | reverse complement strand
CTCTTGTGTCTGTGCGTGTGTGTGTCCGTTTGTGCGTATGCGTACGTGCGTGTTTATGTGTGTGCGCGTTCTAAGTGCATGTGCGTGGATGTGAAAGTTTACGCTTGTGTGTGCGTATGCAGATGTACATGTGTTTGTGCATATATACGTGTGTGTCTGTGTGTGTGTATTATGAGTGTATGTATGAGTGTGCAGGTCATCATGGAATGATTCCCAATGAGAGTGCAAGGCCACAACAGCGCTGCCCCCGGGGCCCCCCAGACGGCCAAGAGAGCCCCGAGTGACCACGAGCCCAGGCTCCCCACAGAAACCAGGCACGCGGGCCCCCCACCACCGGAGAGTCGCGTGCACACCCAAGGAGGCAGAGGGAGGAGCCACCGGACGCCCCCCCCCCCTCCCCCCGGCGAGCACGAGCCAGGAGTGGCTCCCCCATCCATACATACAGACACACACATACACGCACCCAGACACCCACTCTCAATCATACCTCTCTTGACCAACTGATTCACTTGTCCTGCATCCCCGTTTGTGATGATGCTCCCAGGTTCTGGCTATTTTTGTACAGGACATCTGTGTTATCCATGCAGTCCAATCTATTATTTAAGTGGACCTCCAGTGTGCCTGATCAATGGTAGTCCTTGATCCAGGACTCTATAGAGGCATCAGCTTACATCTCCTTGAGTTTATTCCCTAGTCAGGAGCCTGGCTGGAGAGCCTGGAAATGGCTGTGCATCGACGCTCCCCATCCAACCTGGTTGAGCTTGAACAATTCTTCCAATAGGAAGGTGTCACACCTGGAGGATCATCCACAAAAATCTGTCATTGCTGCCTGAAGTCATTTCCTCGAGAATTAAGTGAAGGGTCTGAATGCTTATGGAAATGGGCTATTTCAGCTTTTTATTTTTAATAAATTGAAAAAACACTCCAAAAATCTGTTTATGCTTTGTCATCGTGGAGTAGTTTGTAGGATGATTATTAAAAAGAGAATTGAATCCATTTTTAGATTAGTCTGAAACATAGAATGGGGACAAGTTGAAAAGTTCTGAAAACTGTATGCACTGTATGTGCCTGGCAGGCATACTGCAGAGGGTTTGGGTGGTTTTTCACTAAAGTTCTGAGCTGCTTAAGTAGCAGCCTTTTTATGGTTTTAATAATTTAATCTACTATGCTTTCAGCACCCTTTGACTGCGTTCATTTAGGGGCATGCCTTTCTCGTGGAGCTACCCAAGTTATATCCATGCCTGGTCCACAGTGATGCAAAATCACCAGTTGGGCCTGCTATCTCAGGAGTGATGTCTTCAGGGGCACAACGGAGAGGAGAGAAAGGAGGGAGGCAGGGCAGTGAAGGGGCTGAAACCCATCCATCTAGCACTTTGGACTTGGAAGTGCTAAGGCGGGGTTTTGCTGATAAGCAGGTGTCAAATCTGCTACAGAAAAAATTAACCCATTGACTATTGTCCAAGTTCCTCTCCACCTTCTGGTTACTGGTCTTCTTGTAGCCAGTAGCTTGCTTCATTTTTCTCTACACCTCCTTCAACTTGATCTATTGAAGCTTGTGCTCCACCTAGTCCTTTGTTATGTTACTTTTGATGAACTCCTGTGTTTTCCTGTGGACTACTAGCTTAAATAGCATTCCTTTTTGAGCTGAGATTTGGCCGGTTGGTCTGATTTGGAATTTGAATGAGTCAGCCAGTACTTAAAACAGCACATTGGCAGGTGTTTGAAAGGTAATATATCTTAAACAAAAATGTCAATGTTTAAGACATAAATTACATATCCAAGTAGACATATGGTTATATGACATATGAATATGCTACCAAATTAATCGATTATTTGATCATTTGGTGTATCATATATAAGGTTTGTTTATAGCGACTGCCAGTATTTTTTTTTAATTCCTCAGAAGGATTGAGTTTGGACAAAAAGCGCAGTATGTACTTTACACACTGTTAGCTAAGTTCTGTGCCATTCCTTTCTCACAAATAGAAGTTGAACTTTCAAGAAAATAAACACCAGTAGTGGAGTTGGTGGCTGTGCTACAGAAATACATAATATATTTTAGTACCATTGGGGCTACATCAATCTTGTTTGTACCATGGGGATGTTCCTCAGAGTCCATTTCTGTACCTTAAATTAGACTAAGAGGTACATTTACCTACAGCTATGGTATAATTTCTGGCTTGTTCTGGCTGTTTTTGTACAGGACATTTGTGTTATCCATGCAGTCCAATCTATTATTTAAGTGGACCTCCAATGTGCCTGATCAATGGTAGTCCTTGATCCAGGACTCTATAGAGGCATCAGCTTACATCTCCTTGAGTTTATTCCCTAGTCAGGAGCCTGGTTGGAGAGCCTGGAAATGGCTGTGCATCGATGCTCCCCATCCAACCTTGATGGTACTGCACCACTGACAAACAAAGGTACATATTGGTACTTGGTTAGATGTGATAATGTGGAATTAATTCAAGCTGCTAGCTCACTGTCAAACTATGTAAAGGGATGTGTAGTGACAGAACAGAGTGTCATAAACATAAATAAAGGGTGTTTTGTTCATTGACATACTTTTGAGGAATGATTCATACTCTCTCACATCTCATCTGTTGTTTTCATACTTTTACATTGTACTACAAATTCATTCTGAGCTCCATGTGCGATCTGTGAGGTTCAATTTGCATTTCCTTTTGGTATGTTGAATAGTGTGCACGATTACAAAGTATTTTCTCCTCTTCATTACTTCTATGTGCATGAGCCAAAGTGCCTGTACAATGAGACAGTAGAAGACAGTACTGGATGCAAGAGAGAAAGGTAGTGAGAGAAAGAATCACTGGCAAAGACAGGAAAAGAAAACAGGAATCAAATAGAAAACAAAGCTGTAAGCAGGTATAAAAGGAAAAGTTCAAAAATCTGTACTGATAACTACTATTTCTGCAACAGAAAAAAATATATATAGTGAAACCGTCATACAATACCTTATTCGTGTTGAAATATTATTTACAATGGTGTTCCCCTCGCAAGGTAATGTCTGCGTTGAAGCAACATACATTTTAAAGAATATTATAGCGGTTCTCACATTTACCTTCCGTAAAGCCGTCACAAAAAAAAGAACAGAAAGTAACGAAATAATATATACACGACTGGCAGAATCACGCGAATGGGGCGTGGCAGTGACGCGTGTCTCGCGCAGTCTCCAGGCGAATCACAAACAAGGAAGTAACGCACACAGGAAGGGCAGCAGTTCCGCACTGGGGGTTAAAAAAATTATCGGTTGTTACTAATAAATCCCGAGGCCTGAATAAATACTCGGTTCTTCTGCGTCGTTTGCCATCCCTTTCCCTAAATTTACACGGACTTCAAGATCATGAACAACAAAGGTACGGTGTCGACCACCGTTTTTACGCGATAATATTTCGCCTCATTACGGATTGGGGCTTTCTGCGTGCTATAAAGACGGACATGTCTATTTGTGTCCGTCGGGTTCCGGCCCCCGCTGAGTGTAAATTCAACGATAGCGGGCTCTGTTGTGGTGGTTTCGCGATACGCTGACTGTTGTAGCTACATTACTAGCTAGCTAACAAAGACGTAAGTTGGGCTGTGTGCGTCATGGATTTTTTTTTTTAATTTATCCATCGAGCTTCGTTGTTCGGTACGCGGTCGGGAAGACTAACTAGGTCGTTCAAGTTGTGTTCACGTTTGAGATTTTTTTTTCCGCCAGGCAGTACATCATCCTCTTAGGAGCCCTAAAAGGAGATGGCCGAATAAAACGTTGAAAAAAAAAACATTAAGTTGAGCTGCGACCTCGCCTTATGCAGTCGGCTTGCTCAGCTCGACGGAAAAACATTCCGCAGTTCTTCCGTATATGTGTCTGATAACTACCCATATTTCTCGCTGGGCGCTTAATCTAGTATGTCGACAAAATGTTTTTGGAAGGACAAAGGAGTTACCTGCAGCTGTCGGGGAAGACGGCTATACCGATGATGTAAACTGCGATACAAAGGGATAGCATTGAATAACGTGTTTAAATCACGTTGGGCCTATCTGTGTTTGTAGCGGAAAAGCCCAGAACCTTGAAATCGCCCAGTACCCGTGATTATTGTAAAATGTAAAAATATACCCGGTTGCAGTTTCAAATTTTTAAGTTTCTTGGTTTTGTTGCAGATCCGATTCCATGTAATAATTTGAATGAGACTCTAAACACGGAGAGGAGGCGGGGTCTTGGTGATGTCCAGTAGATTAAAACCTTATTTCGGTTGTGTTTCAGGGTCTTATCCACAGCAGAGCCAGTATCCCCAGCAGGCTGCTGCACCCCTGTATCCCCCAGCTATGCAGGTGTCCCCTCAGGCACCTCCTTACTCTGATGCGCCTCCTTCTTATTCTGAGGTAAAGTTCCGTTATTTAATTTAAAATATGTATGTGAAAAAATGCTCGTGAAAGCAATTGGTTGTCATCGTTGACACACCACAGCACACGACAAGCAAACGTGTCCTCTGCATTGAAAACACGTGACATGGTGACCACCACTTGTAATAATAGTTTTTCTCTTCTCTTGTTCTTGTATTCAGATTTACCAGCCCAGATACATGCACCCTCCCCAGGCTCCAGGCCAGCTGCCCCAGATGTCCAGTTCCTATCCCGGTGCCCAAATGTATATGCCCCTTCCCCAGACTGTCCCTGTGGCATCTGTGGGACCCAATGTGCCGATGGCATACTACCCTTTGGGTCCCGTCTATCCAGCAGGCTCCACGGTGCTTGTGGAGGGGGCGTACGATGCAGGGGCCCGCTTCGGAGCAAGCAGCACTGCCTCTATCCCTGTGAGTAATTCCCTGTCACTGTGTCCCTAAGTTGTTTTTGTTTGCTAAGTTGTTTTGTTGTTTTGGTGGTTTTATCTCACCATGTGGATAAAATACTCGAATCCAGCTGCACTCTTTTGAATTAAAGGTGCAACCTTTTGCAGTTGGTAAAAGTTGCGACCCACCCATGGTTTTTGCATGCTTTCCCCCACTCTATGCAGCCTCCGCCCCCAGGGCAGCACCCCAATGCAGCCCAGCTTGCAGCAATGCAAGGCGCCAATGTGGTGATGACACAGCGCAAGAGCAATTTCTTCACAGGGGGCTCAGGTGGGGGCTACACCATCTGGTAACAGTGAGGCCTCCACATCCCGATCGCTCTTTCTGACCTCCCTCTGGGCTACTTGCTACAAATGATACTGACATTGTTTAACAGAATGTAATATTTTAGTGCCCGGGGATCTGGTACAGAATTCCACTGTTACTGAAGAAAGGGTGAGGTTGAGATTGCCCTCCACCTACCATGTCTTTGTGGAAATCTTTCAGATCATTGGTCTATGTGAGGGTAGCACATCCATCCTAAGGGCATACAGAAAGCTAATTGCTATAGTTATTATGGTATTCTGTTGTAGTTTCTTCAGTATACTAGTTTGTCTAGACAGGGTACCTATTTTGGTAATGACTCCCTCAAATTATACACTGAAAAACCTTGTCAGATATGCACAATCATTGAATTATATGATCATGTTCATTTTAATCAGTCAGCCCCCTCATAAAACTATATATAGCCAAGTCTTCCTTATCTTTACTTGATTATAAAGACTGAAAGGAAATTTAAAAAATATGAAACAGTGGTTTGCTGTACCTTTTTGACGGGCAAAGGAATATTATGAGGTGACTAGATTTTTTTTTTCAGCACCTTGGAACAAAACAAAAAAAAAAGTGCAAGAAATATATCAATATCCATAAGTGTATATTCAAGCCGTAGATGGATGACGGGAAGAGTTATTGGCCATTGGTTTTACTTTTGTCGGATACCCAGAGTTTAGTTCATAATATAAACTTTAAATATATTAAGTTAGTATAAAATATCTCCTTGTTCAAGGCTAAAAACATGTATTCTTGTGCTTGTTCATGCACAAGTACTTGAATCATGAATTACGTAGGCCTTGTTGGCATTGTCGTTATATCGTTTGTAAATTCTTATATTTAGATGCTACAGCAAGGAATTTTAATTGAAAACTGGGTCGTATATAAACATCACCATTGTATTGATTTAAAAAGTAACTTGTAAAACTTGAGGTACTGTTGCTATTTAGGGTCTATCACACCTGCACGCCCTCTCCACAAATAAGTGTGTATGTTTTTCTCTGAGAGGTGTATTAAAGCAGGCATTTGTATAACTGCACAGTGATTAATTTAGCATGTTTTTTTGCACATTTGTATTAATTTTCTTTTTCTTAAATTAATATGCAACATTATTGTAATTTTGATTAAAGACTGCTTTCAACTATTAATGAATGTAAACTATTAAATAGTTTACAGTTTCAATAAATTCTCTTGCACCACAGTTTTAAACTGGAAAATATGGGCACACAAATTTACATATGTCAACCATACCTGTAGCATATTCCTCAGAATTGCTACTGCTTCCTGTAATTGAATACTGCTTTTGAGCTCATCAAAGACTTCAATGAAATTGTGCACCTGAGCCAAGAAGAAGTGGATAATCTGGGGGCTGGGCAGTGATTTTGCAAAATGATCCAGGTGAGCAGTCTTACAAAAGGAAGGTGTCTATATTTCTCATTTTTGTTCTCTTCTGTGCTATAACATTGATTGGTCAGTAAGCTCCTGACATGCAGAGCTTTTTTATGGTCTTTGACCACCTAATTAAAGAAAACATTACCGGTCTCTCTCTATCCAAAACCGCTATGATAGTACTTTTTGGCATTCCATGTCTCATTTTGCTTTCTGTTACATTCAAAGCTGCAGTAGGAACCCTGTAAGCTTTCACCTGGGCGGATGAACTGTGGGTATCCGACACACATTACTGTTGAAAGTTTTGCCCCTGGATTACAGGGCCACTAACGCCTAATTTTTTAAACTATTTCCAGCCTTTTGGTCTCATCCTCAGCTTGCCGGCCTCTTATTTTGGTTACCAGGGTCGATAACCCTGCCTTATTATTGAAACCCAGTATGCCTGCTTGTAATTTGTAAGCAAGGCCCTCCCTTTCGACACCTTCCAGACTGTTCAGGCGAAGATTAACATCAAACAAAGCAGTTACTGTTATCAAGCTGTTAATGCTATTGCATGGGGGCGTAACTTTCAAAACAAATTCCAGGACTGAAACACAACTGTTGAATACTGTACTACTTCCAAAATTTCTTCTCATCCTGACCTTGCATAATATAAACACTCCCAGTTTTAGAACTACTGTAGCAATTACCTATATTTCAAAAATAACAATTGCATTTGACCCAAATATATAATGTGCGACTTCTGAGATTTTAAGGTTTTGAATGTAAGGAAGACAATAGTAAAGGGATTCTCAGATTTTATATGCGTATATATTTTAATGGTATTTGAAGCTTGTGAATACGTTTTATTCCAGCGCTAAGAAGGAACAGTGTTACTGTTATGTGACCGCGTCGGATGGAGCGTCACAGTATCTGTAAAAGCTTTTAAAGGCTGTTTGAGAGTTTATATTGGTGCTGTGGTGTACTTAACTTTTTTATACTAAACCGAAAACATTAAATTAAAAATTAGAATAAAATGACTTTTGTACATTTGAATGGAAATTTTACTGTCATTTTATCGTCTTGTGCATTTGTTTGTAACTGACAGGTGCAATGGGAGAGGTGCAGGGTAGTTTGTAATAGCTGAGTGCACTAACAGGCACAATTTATGGTAGAGAGGTAGAGTGCAAGTTGCTTGCTGTCACATACAGTAAGTGAAAGGTGGGCTCTTCACTATATTCCTACAGTAGTTTGTAATCAGTGGTTTACTCAAGTTCCTCTGGTGACCTCCAATATGTGATTACAGGTGATCTACAAGCCTTTCAAGAGATTAAAATCTAGTTGAGATTCACAGTCATTTACCGCTGAATCAATTCCTCTGCTGCAGTTGTTCACATCTTAAAATTCAGACAGAAAATGTTGCTTTACAGAGGAAGCAAGTGAATTAAATGGACCTATATACAGCATATAAAAAAGGTTATGGATTTTCAGCTTATAATGATCAACTCATTCACACACATGGAGAATAAGCAAAGCCTACACATACTGAACTAGTAATAAACACTATCCAAACTGTCTTAACTGGGTCATTAAAGAAAAAGGCAGTGTTTTCCTCATAGTAGCAAACAGTGGTTAATTTATTACAGTCAAATGCATCATCTACAGGTCTTTCCAGTCAAAATTAAAATGCAACATGACTAAGGTGACAAAAAAGGCAGCAAGCTGATATATTTTTGCTAACACTTGAAGCTTCTAGTATGTTATTCGGAGAACAAACATCTATAATGTACACTGTGCTATGTCATTATGATATGGAATCTCATTATGACCCTTTACTCTCTTGTTCCAAACATGTTAAAAAGACAAATTTCTCAAGTCCAACATTTTATATGTAAACACCATCAGTAATGCAGTAAGAACATCATTATATAAATATCAAGGCTGTCACAAAAAGTTTGTCTTAAAGGTCACTGAACACAGAAATTAATACATCTTTTTGCTTGCTGTGGCTGACATGTTAAAACCTAAGACCATCTGTACCCCATAATATTCCAAGGGGAACACAGCAAAATATTTGATTCTATAGGTCCTGAAGTCGAGAATACAAAGGGAACCATATCAACCATAAGGAAGAAGAAAAGGGTTGGCTGGTCATCAGTCTCGGCAAGAGTACTTGGTCTCCACTCAGAGCTACTTGGTTTGGCTCAGATCTATATTGGAGTCAGGTAAGTGAAAAGAGACGCAGGAATACCAAGGTTAACTTGAATCGATGCGTCTGATCAATTTTTCCAAGAAAATCCCACAGTGGTCCAGATGATCCTTGTGCTGAATCCAGTCAGTCTCTTTCACACCGCTTAGAATGCCTTCGGACTTACAGGGACAAAAGAAAATCCAGACAACTGTTTTGGTTATATCCTGTATTCTTTAAAAACACTTGTTTTAGCAGCTTTTGACAGTGTTCTTAAACTTCTTGGTTTCTTGAAAGCATACTGGTACATCTTAACATCAATTTAAGGGAGTGACATTTTTAGATACATCTGTCTCACAAGCACCAGGTACTTACCTTTTCCTCCAAATCACAAAGAACCAGAATGATGTCACCTTCCTTAAACTGCAGTTCTCCGGTGTCCTTGTTCAGATTATCCTCCAGGGCCACCCCCTGAGTTTAGGTACAAAAACACTTTGACACACCTAATTTTCACAATGAAATGGTGAAGGAATCTCCAGAGCTTACATATCTTTGAACAGTCTGGTTATTCCATCTGGGAGAGTTGACCCATATTTTTTCTTCATAAATAATACCCTGTAATGGGTGTATCTCCCCAAATCACAAGAATGCCACCAAAATGATACTTTCATTTGCTGTTTTTCAGGTTACTTTCTGGTACCTTGCAGTGCCATAGAATTTACACTATCATCTACACCAGGGGTATGGAGCCTGTTCCATGGAGGGTTGGTTTGTGTGTTTTTGGGATGGTCTCTCAATCAACAAATAATAAAACAGTGGTTCAACTCACAATCCTGGAGACCCACTGTTATTGGCTGATTGAGAGGTCATCCCAAAAAACCCACCCCTGATCTACACTAATGTTTACTTAAGCATCGATTGATAAATGGCATTACAAATCACAAGCACAGACAACTTGTCCCCCCACCTCCTGAGAACTATATCTGTATAATTTCTTCACACATCTTTCACCTTGTAGAGAAATCCAGGTGGAAATTCAGGGTGGTCTACATTTTTTACATCTATGCTGGGGGAAGATATTGGTTTGTCTTCAATGTTAGTCGCAGGGTCAGATGTATCATGTTTCTCCAGTGATTCAGTAGAGTTATCTCCCTCCTGGACGGGGTCCTGAGCAGGGCTATGTTCTGATTGGGCAGTAGTGACCTCTGACACAGTCTCTTTCCTTCCCTCTTCCTCTACATTTGGCTTTTCCTCCTCATCATTCTCATTTTTGGCGTCATTCAGTTCAGGTTCATCTTCACACTGGTTTTCTGGTTTGGCATTGTCATCACCATGACCATTCATATCTGGGTCCTCAGTGACTTTACTCTGTGAAACATCTAGATCTTCAGGTGTCTGCTGTTCCACCAAAGCCCCAGTCTGGTCTTCCTCCTCCTCCTCCTCCCCTACTTTTTTTATGGGGCTGGCTGGATCAGACCGGTTCTCATCCTGGGTGGGCTCATGGTTGGCTTTGTGGTCTGAGGGGAAGGCCGTGTTACAAGGGATGGGTGCGGAGATAATCAGAGATCGCCGTTTTTTCGAGGATGTGCTGGACAAAAAAAAAAAACAAAAAAAAACAGGAAAATAAGTGTAGTCCGTAAATACAGGGAGAGCTACAATCCCTGTTACCTGAAAAGATACAGGTTTTTCACTACACTCCACACACACAAAACCAGAGACAGGGCCTGAGACAGCAGTGCTACCTATTGAGACACTGGGGTCTGAAGGCTATCCTAGAGGTTCTCAAAAGGTAGGGAATCACCCAGGATGGGGCACCAAACCATCACAGGCAGGCGCGCGTGCACACACACACACACACACACACACACACAGTCATGAAATATAGATGCAATTTAGAGACACCGTATCTTTAGAGTGTTGGAGGAAACCAGACTCTTGACATGGCCTGCATGGTTTGTCAGATCCTGATTTGAAAATCATATTTATTCCTTCGGTCGGTGGGACCATTCCTCTGGGCCCCCCTGTCAGTTTATTTACCAGGACTCCATGGACCTGATCGCCAAGCTGCCGTGCGTCGCAGCAAAGATCTACCGCAATCTGTACCGCGAGGGCAGCGGCATTGGCGCCATCAGCCCCAGTCTGGACTGGTCCCACAGCTTCACCTACATGCTGGGCTACAGCGACCCCCAGTTCATGGAGGGAGCTGATGCTAACCATTTCTGCACTATTGCTTCCCACCCCCCACCATACACTTAAGACCTACCTGCCAACAGTAACACAATTTACTGGCTCATGAATATTCATTATACAGTGTGAAGCATGCTGTGCTGCCCATGTGAAATGTACTCACCTGTACAGCCCTTTGACGACAAAGGTCTTGTCTGAATGTTGAGTCTCTAGTTTCTTCATCACATTGTAAAGTTCATTGTTGAGCTGAATTTGATATTTTCAACCAGGAAGGTTAAATTTCATAACAAAAGAATACAAACTGAACAAGAAATAGCTAATATGGAACCAACAGTGTAATAGCAGTGAAGACTGCATGCAATTATTTTTTAATATTGGTAATATTTGAAGTAATTTTATACCTCGTCATTATGATTTCCTAACCAGTAAACTGGGGACCTTGTTAAGTCATATTCATGTACTTAAAGAAACACATATGATGACCTTTATATTTTTATATGTGAAATGTTGGTCCACCCAGCTTTCAAACATACATTAATGTAAAAATCCAGGCAAAAATTACCTTGCTCATCTCTTTGTAGAAGACATCCCGCAAATTTGAGATGTTCTGGAAGACTGTCACATAGCAACCAATTCGGCTGCGGAGAAGCCAGGATATCAGCATTATTATTATTATTTATAGTGCCGGTGTGGCGAAGCAACACTCTAAAAGAGCAGTATAATTCATTTCTTTTAGCATTTGAAAGTAAGTATTAAGAAACCACCTGACTACTATTAATAACTCCTTTTTTTACATGTTCCTGGTAAATGAAATACATTTTTACAAAGATATGTGTTGTAACAATCATTTGCTAGAGCAGAGGTGCCGATTCCTTTCCTGGGGAGGAAGTACATCAGGGTCATTCTACTTCAAAATACCCAGTTGAATATTTGAAAGTAGCATAAGATTTAAATTGTCAGCCCAGTATATTACCTGACCTTCAAGCCAAGCTCTTTACATTTAGCCCAGTGTGATTGCAGCAAATTAAATAAAAATGAGTATGGATATATTGGGTTTTACTTACCAAAAAAAAAAAAAAAAAAAAAAAAAAAAAAAAAAGAATGATATAAACATTCATGTGCCACAAGTAAGGATCCCACTCTTCAAATGTTTCTTCTGGTAATTAATCATCTGAATCATACTTAATGGAACTCACTGGTGCATCCAAAGAATCTGTCCAGAACTATAAATCACAGTTATTGTCCCCTGACAGGCTCACCTTTGATAGATAACTGGTAATTCTTCCCTCAGCTCTTTGTTGATGTCCTCAAAGACACTCTGTGCTTTGTTGAATTCTTCCTCTGCCTAACAAGACAAAAAAACCCTACTTCATATATTCACTCTGAGCCACTGGATCTTCATTTCCTCTTTATAGGTTAGATAATCGATTTCCTACTTCAAACTGCATGTTCTGTGATCCCAGAGTAGGAGTGATTGTGGTCTCTATACCAAGTGTTTGCAGGAATTCTGCAACCGCTGGTTTCACCAAAAAGCAGCAGATACCAAGGCAGATGGGAAACTACATTTCTCAGCCAATACCGAAGGGAATGATAGAAGGATATACTAGTGGATGGATATACCTGAAAGTACCCAGTGCAAAATAGGTCAGTCACAAAGGTAATGCCAAAGCCTTCAAAGTTTTTTGAAACTGAAATTTTTCAGTAAAACTCAATGCAGAGCTTTTGAGGTACCCGTGTGTTATCAAAACTGACCTTGGTGATTTTCGCCTCATCTTTTTTTTTGGTGTTTTGCAGCGACTCCAGGTGGTGTCGGGCAGAATCATAGTCGACAAGCTTCCTCCCACGTTTAGACACTCTCTCCTGTAGGAGACGCAAAACAGAGTGACCGACCTGAGCAGCTTCGTGAAAAATGCCAAATCATATGACTAAACATAAAAGGGTTAATAGTGAGACTTATTCTGGGCGGAATGGCAAACCAAACTACAATCTGGACATACCTACTGAAGACAGTGACCCTAAGCAGACCATGAGCTTATACAGTAGGTATTATCTTGTGAACAAGCAAAGAGTGCAGCAACAGATGAGCTGCCCCCCAGACCTCTAACCAATAACCCAATACGGCTGGTTTGGGATGAGTTGGATCAAAGAATAAGAGCAAGGTGGCCAACTTATGCCCAGAACTTGTGGCTACATCTGGAAGCTGGTCGAAAGAATGCCAGGAGTCTGCAATGCTGTCATCACAGCAAAGGGGAGCTCTATTGAATAGTGAAAATTAAATATTGAAAATTTTAGGATGTTCAACATGACTCTTACATATCAACTATTTCTATGAGCATTACTTCATTTTGTCAAGCCCTTATAGTTAAAGGTGATTTACAAAGCTATTATCGAGACCAGCGCATTACAAGCAGGCGTGTCAAGACTTCTGACTGTTTTTTTTTTTTATCAGATATGGGGACAGCAGGGAAGAATGGGCACTGAGTTCGAGTTAATATGGGTTTAACGAAACTTTGGCAAGGAACTAAGACATGCATTTCAGTTTGAGCACAAGGGAAACAGAAAAAAAACATAACATAGGCACGGGTAAATGGGCATTTTACCCTCCCCCCCCCACCCCCACTTATACTGAGAGCATAGCTGAACAACACAGCACTTTTTCAGAGCACCAGCTACCAGAAGTGTAGATGGTTCCTGTTACTGTGGTGTCAGAAGAAACATGAGGGTGTGGGAGAGATAAGTCCTACCTTCACTTCTGGGAATTGGCTAGTGTAGCTTTCCATGGTGCGCACTGTTTGATCTGCTAGCTTCTCTTCATAGTCACTCCACAGAAGGTCTTCACTCTGTTATCACAGACATATTTACATAACATTTATATATAAAATTTCATGAGATGTGTTTGGGGGAAACCATCTACTTCCTCTTGACTATCTATCATATGCTACCAGCATGTCCATCTGATCGGCAGTATGCTACACACTTACATCTATGATTGTGGCTAGACCTTCTGCTCCTTCCCAGTCAGGTTCATAGACATCCTTCAGCGTCTGGGATAGGCGTTTGGAGGTCTCATGCATTACTGTGGTACAGGAGGGGGAAGACAGGTAGGTCATGCAACTAGAACACCTCCGTTTTGACTTTTGCTGAGGCACTCTCTGATCTGGGCAAACCGGGTCCGTATTGATGTGATACTTCAGCACACCAGGGAAGGTATTAATGTGTTAAAAGAAAACATCTTAGACATAATCTAAATGGGAAAAGTGGTGTGGTGTAGCTGTGGTCATAAAGTGAGTCATCCCAGGGCCAGTAACTGAGTCAAAATGGGCAGCTGACTGGCGCCAAAATCTCATATGTAACTGTGCATTATCCACAGCGCACAAAAAGGGGCTTGTACAGAAAGGCATCCGGGAGGGAATGACAATGACAATGACAATGACAATGAGCAGAAATGAACCGTTATGACGATTAAGAACATGGGGGAAAAAAACTAAATGAGAACTGATATTTCGCAACCTGGGGACTCACATTATTTGAGAGGGGGAGCTCTTTCTGGTGGCGTACATATTTGACACTGAGTGAAATCCCCACCCCAGGCTGTCGTTAAAACCTGGTATCTGTGGGGCGGTCAGTGGTGGGTAAAGTTGTTGACTGGGGTGGGGGGAGGGATTGGACGTTGCCAGCCAGGACAACCCTTCACAGGATGCCAACCTGCCAAACTGCCCATCTTCTGCTGCATATATTGCTATGTTCACTGAAAGGTGATAGAAGTAGTTTCCTGTGTTCCGTTTACAACATGGTTCGACTGATTGGTTTGTTGATAAAAAATTTTTATTGCCCAACACCTCACTTTACCATCTGTGGGGCTGTCCACAGTTACAGGAATAGCAGGGGGCAAAACTGAAAGCTTTCTGGTGCAAAGGAGAAATACACTTCTTCATTTGCCTCATTTAACTCCATGAAAGAAGAACAGAAAAAATCTTTAGGGAAACTCTAAAATTCTAACCCCCTGCCTCCCCCCCTAAGGGAAACACTTTGGAAGTGGCAAGCAGAAAGAAATAAATAAAATTGTTACAAAAATTGTAGACGAGTACATAGTAAAACTGTACTGATCCATATGCTGTGAGATAACAGAAGATACAACAAAGTTACAAAGCTGGGTTTCAGTTTCTTGTGTTACCGTGGCAACAGATGTCTGGTGTGAGGAAACCCATCTGACCCTGACTGCAGATCTTGTACAAGATGATAGCAGACCTCCACCTTAACAGCTTCCACGCTAGATTAGCTTTTTACATTTCTATATCTAAATCAAACTAAACCTAAAGCAGCAATTTTTTTTGTAACAAGGGCTCACCAAACAAAGCAATATTTAAAAAGTACCTTTGACAGCATTGTAATATGCCTTAATGTCTTTGAATAGCCTGTTCCCGTCACTCTGCAAATACACAGAAAAAAATCTTTAAGAATATTTATGCCATTTTATTGTGGGTCAGCACCAAAATTAAACGTTTGACCCGCGGTTCTTATTTTTTTTGTAAACCAGATTTTGAAAGTTTTTTTTCCTGGTTGTTAAACAGTTTAACTTATGTAACAAAAACACTGCTTGCTGAACGTGCCGTGGTTAAAAACAAAATATAGTTCAGGGTAAAGGAACTTCCTGTATCCGACTGAAATCTGATATTCTCAGTTAACGAGCTACTCATCGCCCTCTCTCTGCAGACAAACATGCCTCATCAAATGAGTTATAGGAGTCAGAAGCAGCCAATACCATATGTATGCATTCAAGATCGTCATGATATGTGACATCAGTAAATTACACTAGAAAGCTAGTTTTGAAATGGTTCAATGGTACCTGTTGTTTATTCAGATTGTGAGAACACTGCTCAAACTGCTGATCCTTGGTCTCCATGGTCTTACCCAACTTCTGCAAGACCTAAAACGAAGCAACAAATCTAATGTAAAAGTTGGAACTAATCTAAGTTATGTCACCTCAACAATATAAGATCATTAATATCATTAATAAGATCTTTTGTAAGAGTGAACTGCAGGACATCCCAAAGACTTTCAAGTCCAATATCAGTTTTATTTGTTCTGTGGGATCTGGGAAATACAGACTTTTGTATTGGGCTATCCAGGTGTTTCTATGCTCCGATCAGCACAAAGTCAAATGCAACAACTAAGCAGTAAATGGCTCTGCAAGACATGTGAGAGGAAGTGAAAAGTAGGCAGGAAGTAACAAGCCTCTGCGCAGCCGTTGCAAATCGTTGTGCTTTTGTGTCCATATCTGCCAGTGACAGAACAAGGATGTAAATACTGCTACTGTTTAGCTTGTGATTTACTAGGGACTTGCAGAATCAATGACAGCAAATCCATCATGGATGTCAAAATATTCAGATGCTAAGAAACCCCGAATAAGAACAGAGTTTTGCTCTTCAGATATATGCATCTGCTGAGAGCGTTGCATCCATGGGATTAACATTCTACAACAAGGGGGTGGAAACCGAGGGGGGCACCCCCTAATATAGGGGTGGCCAATCTTATCTGCAAAGGGCCACTGTGTGTGTGGGATTTCACTGCAGCTCCCTAATTATATTACTAATTAGAGGACTGATGGGCTTAAGAGTCCTCACACCTGGGTTTGATCAGCTGACCTAAAGGTTATCACAAAAACCTGCATACACCCTTTGCAGATAAGATTGGCCACCGCTGCCCTAATATTTAATTTGGCTTTATTAATCTCTCAACAAACAGATCTTTCTGTTTAAAATCATTAAGTTGGTTCCTCCCCCCCCCAATATCAAATTCTCTACTACACTGATCTCTTCAAAAGTCTAAAAAAAAAAAAAAAACAATACAAAGAACCATGAGTAACTCAGGCCTAATCTTTGGTAATTCCCAGAGAGATGGTCTGCTAAACCCAAATTTGAAGTTTAGACTTGGTCTGGATGTAAAAACACTTTTCAACTTTAAAACTGTGCACAAAATACCACAGACACTCATCTGAGCATACTGATGAAACGCTGAATATAACAATTTCCAAAATAAACTATGTAACCACCATTATCAGGACAATCCAGTAAGCCTGAGACAGGAACTATATACTTCTGCCTTGAGTACGATATCACGTCCTACAAGGTCACACACATTCCAGTATCAGAAAGCAAAATAACATATAACCCAAACATATCGCATCACTACTAAGTATTACCAATGTTTTTTGATTCCTAAAGTTAGACAGACGTAAATAGATGTTTCTGCCAATGAACCTATGGTTTACCTTCTCTTGCGCCCGGCTAAATTGCTTCTGAAACCGCTTCGCTATAAGTCCAGCTCCACCACTCCCCGCACCGCTTGACTTGCTCTCGGCCATCTCTGCTCTTTTTCAGGCTCTATGGTTCTTTCTTGTTGTAGACCGCAGAAACGGGTTCCCTGTGATGGAGAGCAAGGTGGAGGAGACAGAGGCGAGAGGACACACCAAAGGAAAGTATAATACACGTGTCAGTCACCCTCGGGACCTCATCTGCCGCAATATGCTCTAAACTTTAAAAAAATACGGTGTTTAACACATTTGCACCTGCAGCAGCTCTACTGTCAGAACATGTTCTAGTGCAAGTTGATCTGCTCAGGTTAGAGTTCGATTTTGTTTTGACTTTATGAACAGTGTCAGGATTTAAAAAGATAACCCGCGAAACACATTGCAGAAACAACACTTTAACAGTCCTATCGCTTTACGGACGTCATGCCCAAACAAGCACAACCACAGATCTGAAGTTCTGACCAGTTAGACAGGAATTGGGTGAGGGTATTCACATGGTAACTTTCTCACCACATTATCGTCGAATAAACAACATAATTTGAAACTATTTAATTCTAATCATATTCAACTCGATCCCAGTGTGCTGACCAGCTGTACTGATTTATTCGTCGGATTATTATTTTAATATAATATAATGATGGTTATTTTTATTTTGTTTTAACTCACCTGAAACTTTGCAGTGTTGTCGGTCAGGATTGCACAAGTTCTCTATAAGCCAGCCGAACAAAAAATTAAGACCAAAACGCCATTCGGAAACCAAAAGCAAACGAAAGGCAAACAACACCAGACAGCAGCTGCATATGTTATTATCTGATGTTTGCTGAAGCGGGGTCCAGTATATTTTGACCAAATGTTTCGCTATTTCTCACATCATGCCGAAGTGTCGCCGAGCTGTACTGAGATCGGAAGGGCGGCCACCTCCCGTTTGTTAGTCGTTGGCGTTTGGTCCCCCGCAAATTACGTTCAGAACAGGAAAATGAATATTTAGCTGAAATTTAGCATGTGCAAACCACTGTGTACAGGTATTTACAGGCGAGGGGACTCGGTATCCGGTATTACTCAGTTGTAGTGTAAATAAAACACCCGCCTTAACCTGTGCTGAGAATATTTTTAAAAAGATTCTATACAGTAGGTTTTTTTTAGAAAAAAATAAAATAAAATGAATGCTTGTCTAAGATTCCAGTGTTTGTTTTATATTGTGAATTTATTCTCATTAAACTTAAACTGACAAGTCATTTTCAGTCACGAATGGGAGGAACAATTGATTTTAGAAAAAAAAGATTGTGTATTTAAAATATACACCAACCTGATGCCAAATACTTCATATTATACATTAGGAGTATCACGTAGGCTACATGTCAGAGTAACACACTAGAGACTATTTCTGATTTAATTACCAAGGTGTGTGTATCCTATTATGCAATTAGTCCCCCCAAAGAGGTTATAGAGCCACCCCTCCCCACACATCACTAGATCTCTGCTGGGGTGTATGTGGTGACCTGTTTGTAGGGAACCAGTTATTGATAACTGCAGCGCAATGCAACCCCCCCGATCTCAGTCTGCTAACTGAGGCAGGAAATGGCGGCACACCCATACACAAATCTCCCTGGAAAATGAGTCACAATCCGTTGTTTCTGCTCTGGTGGTTCGTAAGTTGTAGACTGGATGGCACAACACTCACCTCTGGCACTGCGTGGATTCTAATGCTAATAAGGATATGTATCATTTGTGGATTAAGTTTATGAATTCTGATCAATTAGTAGTTAGTTGTGCAGTTCAACTTTTAATAACACTTTACTTGTACTTATTGTACATTATAATAAAATATCTTGTCATTCGTGGGTTCATGTTTATATACACTCGTATTAAAAGATTAAATTACTGACACACTTGATGAAAATGAGTAAAAAACATTGTACAATTCAGACACAGAACACTTTTATTATTCCAGAGGAAACTTCTTAATGAAATACACGTACATACAATGACAGTATCCAGCTCAAGCATTTGTGGAAGCTAATAACACAATAATTATTCAAACACTAAGCATAATTGGATTGAAAAATCTTTTTCTGCAATATATAGGTTTCAAATTGATGGGATGCCCTAAATTATATTGCAAATAAAACCAAAGATGTGTCTGTTATGATATTATGTTTACTTGGTGTGAGTGTCTAGGAATCGCATTGCAGTCCCAACCTTACTGGCAACCCTATCCCTAAACTTAGCTCTAAATCTAAAGGTGACCTAGCCTTATAAGATCTAATCCTAATAGCTACACTAATCCTAACTCTAGCTGTAAATCTAACAGTAAGCTGTTCCTATGTCTATGATTTTAATTAATCTCTACTTTCTTGTATTCTGACCCCTGCCCTGACTAAATGAGAGCGTTGAAATAGAAGACGCAGTCATGTTTCTGTCAAAACCCATTGACCATTGGTAACGGAAATTTTCCCCCGTAACTACTGATTCGCCAATGTTCCAAAGCTGAAAATGCATGAACCGTGATTCGTAAATTGGGTTTCGTAATTGTAAAAGGAAGATGGTATTCGCAAAACTTTGGCGACAGGTATAGGTATTCATTTTGCAACCCTTAACATGGATTTGCGTTTTATAAAATTACGAAATCGTCATGTCATTTAAGTACGATTACTTGAGATGTAAATTTATCTACCTACGCCTACGAATCGGTTACACCTTAATTAGTATCTACAAACTGTGTAAACTACTAATGTGAAATGAGAATCTGCGAAACATAAGTGCGATGCGTGCATGCATTTCAGACGGAAGTATGAATCTTACCGTAAATGTCACAGAACTGTAATTCCAAAATATTTGCCAAGTCAAGTTACAAGCATACAAATATGATTATATAATTTGCAGTTAATTTTTATGTACGAGTGTTGTAGATATAAAATTATTTCCATACGAAAGTTGCTGAAAATGTCGTCGTGTCTTCAAAATATTATGAGGCTTGTAATGTAGATATAAAGAATAATAACAGAGTAAACGTCTTTACATTTATACGGCATGTGGCAGACGCCCTTGGCTAGACTTTGATCATAAAGCTCCATAAAATCCCTGTTTCATAACCGCATACCCTGATCACCCAGAAGAAAGTCGTGTAAGACGAAGCAAATCAGAAATACACAAAAATCCAAAGAACTATACTGAACCTGAAAACAAGAATTAACCCGCCTACCTTCTGAACCAGCGTGCCACCCCGCATAACGGCTAGATCTTCCCAAGTTGCAACATTTCTAGTAACAAATATAAGGCTTTTAATAAGTGTACAAAATACCCAATGATTATTTTTCATACTTATTACTAGTCAGCCATTGTACTCACATGTAGTATTATTATTCTGCCTATATAGCCAATAATCGTGTGTGTATATGAATGCTATGACAGGCCTCTCCGCGACCAAGATAAGTGGTTAGAGTACGGATGGATGAATGGACATATGAATAGATAGATGATGAAACTAAAATTGATGAAATTAAAACACACTACTATCAATTTACTGTCAAGATGTTAACATATTAAATATGCGACGGAATAGGAAACGACCGGCGGGGGCGATGACGTATTTTGGAAGCGCCTACTTGGCTACGTCATCGATCTGAAGAATGCAATGGAGAAGTGTGGAATGAATCTTTTATCGTAAAGGTGGTGGACGTTACCTGAAATGGTAAATAATTTCACACTAAAATATTATTTCTTAAAATACTTTTTAGTTGAACATCATAAATAAAACTACTGATCGTTGTTTGTTCTATTTCCAATAGATTACAGTTCTTTCTGTTGGTATTTAACCTCATTCAGTAATGTTAATTGTTATACTATACGAGCCCTATTCATCACCCGTGTTTTATAATCCCATAATTTCGGTTTCGTGTAGAGAAATATTGATGTTTGTCTATCATGGTGATATTTGCATTTGTTATAAATTATTTACTCGAATCGCAATTAATTGAAAAGATACATTGAAAATAGTACAGACGTCTGCAAGATTTTTTTTCTTTGCTCTGCTTTTGTCTGTTATTTGGAAAATTGAGAAATAATGATTATGCAAATTGTGTTTTTTTCTAGTGGCAGGCGAAAATGAGCACCTATTTGCACGTTTTGTCTTTCTGTTTGTTCCTTTGTTTTTTTCTGCATGCTGGCCAAAGTGCCAGACAAGGACAAGATGTGAGATGTGGAGGTAATATATTGGTTTACATATTTTTTATTTAATCACTTCTGTTTTACATAAATACACTTGAGTGTGCCTGCTGATTTATTTTTAAGAATACTGCATTTACCTCTCTGTAGTAATGTTTTAATGGTGTTCCTCACCCTGTGTGTAGCATGCAGGGCCTTGGTGGATGAGTTGGAGTGGGCAATCTCACAGGTCGACCCAAAAAAAAAGATCCAGACTGGGTCCTTTAGAATCAATCCTGATGGCAGCCAGTCTGTCAAAGAGGTCAGAAGATTATGGTCTTAAAAAAGCTTGGCTGTACATTGAATATTTTAATGGATCTCTGGTGTCCTGCTTTAGACAATATACCCCTGGGATAAAAAAAAAGTTAATCTTATCTTCCATCTGTCTCCCATACAAACTATAGCCTATTGTTTTTGTAGTAATCCAGACAAAACTTTGATGTAAATTTTATTGCTTTTTGATATTGATCACATAATTTTATGTCTCCTGGTCTCTTTTCCTTTTTTAAGAAAACCCTATAAACATTGTGTTGTTGAATGATGAAATGTTCCTCAAAATTGCTCTTAAGCTTGTTGTTTTGAAGACTGCAGTATTTGAGTTAGCTGATGACACGCATTGACCTTTAAAATTTTATATTCTATTTCATATTTTATACTGCAAGTAGATTGGCAGAGGTAAACTGGTCTAAATTCTGCTAGTCAAGGCAGCTTTCTTCTCTCTCTGACTTCCTTCAAAAAAGCTTTAGCATCTTAAGGTATCCAGTGGTTTTTACTTGCTGATGTTTTCTTTGTGCATATTATCTGTAGGAATTTACCTTGAATCTGGTCAACCTTACATGCATGTTTGGTCATTCTTAGGTTCCCTTTGCCCGATCTGAAGGTCACCTCCTTGAACTTCTTGAGGAGGTGTGTGACAAGATGAAGGACTATGGAGAACGTATTGACACCTCAACTAACCGGAAGACCTACGCAAGGGCGAATTCAAGGGATGGCAAAACGATGGACCTCTCTGAAACCAGCTTTGACTCACGAGTTACCTCAAGCCTTAAATACGCCGTAAGCTCCCAGCCTTCACAGTATTTCCTGAATTTTTATAAATTAGATCGGCATGATGCATTCCTCATTGTTCCTCTTCCAAGGTGCGATTAAATGTACATGAAACATCAATGGTAATATTTTCCAGAAAAAAGGTCTTACCCACTCTGTATGTTAATGTACTTTAAATTGGTTATTTTTGCTCAATTTTGTTTTTTCTAGTGTGAAACAATTGTAGAACAGCACGAGGATGAAATTATCGAATTCTTTTCACATGAGACCGACAATGTCAAAGACAAACTCTGTAGTAAACGGACTGGTAAGTTTCTACTGACTTACACGACTAAAAATCTTACATCCAACTATGCAGTTGGGTTTATCTAGTTTGTGTAAAGCTATAAATGATAAAATTGTCTTTGGCCACCAAATTGCATTTGTCTTACCTTCCCACCTTTATTTTCTTTGTATTTCCAGATCTTTGTGACCATGCCCTCACGATGTCTCATGATGAGCTTTAACTCAGCAGTGAAGAGCACCCATGTCCCAAACCTTGCAATGAGCAGCACCCCTCCCCCCATATGTGGGGGCACAAAATATTACACATCATCAGCAACAGTTACCTCTTAGAACTTAAAAAATATCCATTAATTTAGTTGCTGCATACATTCCGTTTCCCTGTTTCATATTATTTGCCATTCTCAGTAGGATGCACACTCTAACACAAAGGTCAGAATAGAAATCAAAGTGAAAAAGGTGTAGAAGGTCACAGTCAGTTTTTGAATATAAACTACAACATTTCTTAAACACCTCCTAAAACACTTCCAAGATCATTCTGAAATTATTGCATACATTTCAAATTTTACAATTCTTGGAGAGGCATTGAGATTGATTCATTTATTCTTTTTAGGATTAATGGTTCTTTGAAACTTGGTTTTGACTGAGGAACTGGTTTACTTCTACCCATTTTTTTGTCCGTAAAACTTTATACATTTGATGGAAATATATTTGTACAACAACCAGACTCTGGGTTTCTTTTTAAAATCAGATTGGAATATTTCTGCAGCCACAATATCTTGTGTATGGGGGAAATTAAATATGTACATTGTTTTCATACTTGTTGCATTTAAAACATTCAGCAGCTAATAAGCTATTATTAAATTGGGAAGACAATAATGAAAATATAAAAAGAGATTAAATTCAGAATTCTGAGAAAAAAGTCAGAATTCAAATAATATTTTCATGGTGGCCATAATCTTCTTCCGTACAGAGAAAGTAGAAAAGTGAAGAAAAATGTGTTAGTCAGTCCTCGGAACAATAACCTAGCTTTTAATGAAGCCTTTCTGAATTTCAACGGACAGGCAATGACTACCTACCTGTGCTTAAACATTTCGTAGTATAAAATAATGCATGGTCATTCGTTTTAGAGATTTGATTTTCTAAACATGGTATTTACAATTTGTCATCAGTAATGCAGACATCCACTGGAACGTTCAGCTTGGAAAAGAAATGCCGGCCACGTCGACCAATCATTTTCATCAACTGGGGTCCTACTGACCAATCACATAATTAGTCCGCCGTAGTCGAGAGGGTCATTATCCAATCCAAATCCATCGTACGCGCGGGCCTGAATCCTTTCCCGGTAGCATTACTGCAGAGGGGGCACCTTCACTGAGTTCCGCGGCGCACTTACTGAGGCGGGAACAGGCAGCTGCAGCAGACATTTGCCTACAGGCTCATCATGTCGCTCCTGATTGTCGGCAGGGTAGCACCTAGGCTCCTCAGGTCAAAGGTAAGAAAGAGACGCGTAATGCGATGAGGCTCCTACGTGGGGGTTTCAGTGGTTAAGTCTGTGCCAGATGACTCGCTAACCAAGCTAGCGGGGCCTGTTTCGGCTATAGCGGAATCTCTTGGCTGCAAGGTCGCTCAGCCACCCACAACTATGAGCTCCAAACAGTCTGAACATACTTTAAAATACAAACTTTAAAAGCCTACGCGTAAATGGTTGAGGTTTTCTGTGCTGGTTAATATTTTGGCCGGTTGTATAAATTTGTGCTGTAACTTAATGCCCTGGTTGGGGGGTCCGCCTCCCTACGTCCAGCCTGGCTGCTAGGACTTTAAAACGGCACCGGCGACATGATCAATGACTTGATTAAACCTTGTTAAATGGCCATCGCCACGCACCGGGAGATCGGGACCTTCCTTGCCGATTTCACATTGCAAAGCGGACTGTTCCACTGAACACGTCAGACCGTTTATTAAATCGTTTAGTGCTGCCGTAACTGATATGATTGGTGTTAAACTGGGTATCTGATGACTTATCATTGGATCAAATTAGTCTGACAGTAACGGTCTACAAGTCAAGTTTACATATTGGATAGGTTGGTTGAATGGCTAGAAGATGCTCAATTTCATTGTGGCTGAGGAGGGGCTATATGTGACGGTGGGTGGTTCGGTTTTTAGGAGAAACTTAAAGTTTATAACTTGAATGTTGTCTAGAGAACAGTGCATTTCAGTATTTGGTCGGATTCTCCCTGGTTACTTGCTTACAAAGGTTTCTCAGAGCCTTCAGCTTTGTAAAGGTTAGCAGTCAGGTCTTTGTTTGTATCTGTAAGGTAACGCCCCCACTGCGATTCGAAGTCTGTCCTCTAGTTACTGAATGGTCATCTTTTGTCAAGAGGTGTCGAAGTTCTGAAGGATTTTGCAGTAACTGTATGACATCCAATGAAACACATTTAAGGTTTTTTTTTTTTTTTTGAAACTGCTGACCTTGACTGAATTTTAAACTATTTTAGCCTAGGAAAGTGGGATGAACACTTCAGTATTAAAGGAAGGCCCAACTGGTGTAGTACTTAATGCTGTTTTTGGGCACCTGCCAGTGTCACCTTCATAAACCACATCATATAGAACCATTCATACTTGTACTTTAGTTTTAGAAAACAGGGCTATTTTGGGTTTGGTGTTCAATTAAACAAGTTGGAAGGTGAACACCTAAAATACGGGACACGCCTAATGATTAAAAAAATGAAACGTGACTTTTTTTATATGTAAGCATGCCCTGATTGCGGGTTCCAGAGAGTGTTGGCCTGTCTTGCTCTGAGCTTGGCACTTTTTTTCCTTGGTGATGTCCTGGGGGCCAACTGAAGGCAGCTGAACTGTTCTTTGTCATATTCAGTTTAATGTAAATTACAGAGAATACGGACCTTCATCATAACCAAAGGGTTGCGGCAGGATTTGGGGATTTAGTGGGACTTGAGCGTTGCAGTGTGAAAGGTGGTTCACTTTCAGTGTTTATGATCTTTTATTCATTTTTAAAACAGTGTCGGTTTAAAGGGCGTTACAAGCAGTCCGCAGGTTACCAAAGAGATTCCCGTTTCCTATGTCTGTCTTTGAATTTATAGGTGTATTGGAAAAATAATAATACAGCGCATACTAATGATAATTATACAGTAGTAATATAAGTAAGTGCATGCAGTACTGCAAGCGATGTATCGGTGAAGCTGTGCCATGTTTTCTCGAGTGTCACAGAGTAGTGTGTGCCTTTGTTATTAGGAATCATTGCATTTAACCCAAATATTCAGCTAGGTTTTATGGCAGTCCATTCACAAGTGCTAATTGTCTAAGTCAGATGTTCTTAACCTGGGGGCTGCCTATATTTTTAATGTCTTTGGCGGTTGAATGACATCTGGCTCATTCTTTTGTTCAGTGTAACAGTCTCTTCTGGATCCCATCACCCATTTAAAATATTGTTACAAATTACATTCATTTTGTTACTTCAGTCTGACGAATCCTCTGTATGCGTTGTGTCAAAGCCCTTTTTCGCTTGAGCACATCCTTATGTGTTGCTTTTAATTCATCCATCCATTATCTATACCCGCTTATCCTACTGGGTCGCGGGGGGTCTGGAGCCTATCCCGGAAGCAACGGGCACGAGGCAGGGAACAACCCTGGAC
>JAODUD010000088.1:2245277-2264602 GCA_026784285.1 Stomatorhinus walkeri | reverse complement strand
CCCCCAGCCTAGGAGCCACCACTCCGGCCTACAGTGGTTCATGGCAAAATTGAAATTATTCTAAAGTGAGTAGTAGTGCGAAACATTGACTGCAGGAATTGTTTGTACTGCTTTTCCGTGTAACGTAGAAATGGGAAGGAAAAGACAGATCTCCATGTAGTGCCACATAAAGAATAAACATATTTCTGTCCCTCTACAGTGACCATGAAGGTGGCAACGTCAGTGCCCATACATCTCACCTCGTGGGCAGTGCTTTGTCTGACCCCTACCTCTCCTTCAGTGCAGCCATGAATGGATTGGCTGGGCCTCTGCATGGGCTGGCCAATCAGGTTGGTGCATCTGAAAAACATTTAAGGGGCGGCATTTGGCTCTGTGGGTTAGGACTCTGTGCTCATGATCGAAAGGTCTCATGTTCAAATCTCATGGCTGGCAGAGCGATGTCAGCATTGGGCCCTTGAGCAAGGCCCTTAACCCCAACTGCTGCCAGGACCTGACTGACCCTGCTGCTGAATTGAATGTTACATTGAATTAAACCATCTGCTAAATAAATGAAAATAAATGTAAAGAAGCTCCCAATGCCTGGGAAGGTAGATGCTGCCTAACGTAAGGTTGTCTCTGCAGGAGGTGCTGGTTTGGCTGACGGCCCTGCAGAAAGAGTTGGGAGGGGAGGTGTCCGATGAGAAGTTGAGGGACTACATCTGGAACACGCTAAAGTCTGGGAGGGTGAGAATAATTTATGTGCTCTCTGGATGGGTATACCGTCTGGTGCACACACAGTGGTACCTCGGTTGTAGAACGGCTCCAAGCCTGAACACTCCACAACCCGAACAGCTTGTTCCGGAAAAAATCTGCTCCGCCTTCGTAATGATGCTCTATACTCGAACCGAGACGCCAACTTGTACTAGTGAAAATGAATCGCGGATCCACGTTTCTCCGCATATACGATGGGGAGGCGCTTCAGTTTAATCTTTTTTCCAAGAAGCCCCGAAGTTGAGGTAAAGTACAAAAAGTTTTATGTATTGTGTTTTGCTGTTTGTTGTATTTTATTTATTGTGTGGTTTCTGCAAAATAGACATGTTAATATTATATGTGTAATTTTTAGGGCTGGGAATTCCCATTATTTATGGGGAAAATGTTCAGTTCTTGAACAGATCAGTGTTCGAACTCGATTCTGGAAAAGATTGTGTTCGACAGCCGAGGTACCACTGTATTCATTGACAGAAATGTCTACTTTTTAGTAACAATACTGACAGCATTGCTTTGGTCACCGTGAGCTGAATGTAGTGCAGCCTTCATAAGAACAAGCTGCCCGCTAAACGCCATGAGGAAGATTCTTCAAGCTCCCCATAGTCCACCAGTATGTCTGGTTTTTCTCATTTACCCAGGTGGTCCCAGGTTACGGGCACGCGGTGCTGAGGAAGACGGACCCCCGCTACACCTGTCAGCGTGAGTTTGCCCTGAAGCACCTGCCGAACGACCCCATGTTCAAGCTGGTGTCCCAGCTGTACAAGATCGTGCCCAATGTGCTGCTGGAGCAGGGCAAGGCCAAGAACCCCTGGCCCAACGTGGACGCCCATAGCGGGGTCCTGCTGCAGGTACGTCTGGGATCTGATCTCTTTATGAAAATGATTTTATCGACAACTTTTAATTTGCCAGATATCAGAATAGTATGAATCAGTTTCTTATCCAGCATAGTTTGATAAAGACTTTGATTTATGGTGGAGTGTCTTCCCCATCTGGGAACACCCCCTGTCCTTATTGGGTTGGTTTGACCTTAGAGGGTGTTCCCAGATGGGGAAGACACTCCACCATAAATCAAACTCCAGTCCTGGGGGGTCGGAGCCCTGTGTAGCTTAGTTCTTTCCCTGTTCCACCACAAATGATTCTGCTCAAGAGCTGTGATAAGTAGCATAAGGAGCTGAATCAGGTGTGTTAAACTGTGCAGAGCTTCAGCCCTCCAGGACTGGAGTGTGACAGCCCTGGTCTAGGGGTACAGGATGCGGGGATGTTTCTTCACACTGGACTGGTGGATCTTGAGCCGCCTCTCGTTCCCTTTCCTTCCTTCCATCGCAGTACTATGGCATGACAGAGATGAACTACTACACCGTGCTGTTCGGCGTGTCCCGGGCACTGGGTGTCCTCGCCCAGCTGGTGTGGAGCAGAGCACTGGGCTTCCCGCTGGAGCGCCCCAAGTCCATGAGCACCGATGGGCTGATGGCGGTGGTGGGGGCCACGTCTGGGTAGAGCTGTCAGGAAAAGAAAGGAAAGGAAAGAATATACTTGTACTTAAGAGGAGAGGCAGGGTGCTTTAAAAAGAGAACCTGTGTGTGTGTGTGTGTGTGTCCACATTTCCGGATAATAATTTTACACTCACTATATCAGAGATTTAAAAAAAAATGAAAATTTTACCCCCATAGAAGACAGTCAGATTGTGTAGCTCTCACCAGTCTTTCATAAGCTGAGGTCACCGCCGGCCTTCCATCCAGAACTTCTGCTTGCTTTGATTGGTGGGACTGACATGATGCGGGGGAACTGACGCGATCTTGGAGTCCAGCTGACCTGGGAAACGTTTCTTGAAGGCCAGCTGAAATGTTATATGTTGACTGTTTACTGAAGGCCACATTGCATTAGTGTTCGGTCCCTGACTTTATTTTATTTTTTTGCCTGTTTTAAATTGCTAGAACTGTCTGCACTCAATTGCTGCATTTGAGTTGCACTTATCAGAAAACTACTCGTTGTTTAGATGTGGTTTTTCTGGATAACCAATAACAGAATTGTATCGGATTTATGTGGAAGAAAAGCTCATATTTAGATCTTATAGTCATAGTCCTTTTTAATATCATTTTTTAAGGAGGTGGGGGTGAAGGAATGGCTGAAGATCCTAAATGTAACTCAAAGCCCACGGGAAATTACTTTTGACAAATTTTGGTGACAAAATACTGAAGCCTTATCAAAGTAATATATAAATCACAATTGGTATTTTTTCTCGTTTTGTAAATGTCTTACAGGTATGTTACAGGCGAAAGTATACAGGATTCAAACTTGGGTTTAATACTTTTATTTATTTAAGTGATTCTCCACTTAGTGTAATGTCTTATGCAGTTGTTCAGAGACATTTTATAGAAAGAGCGGGGTTTTATTTTTATATGGTCAGATTGTCTTTTGCAGTTTCAACAGTCTAAGGATCGGGGTTTCGAAAATGGGAATACAAATAGTGAGGCTGATTCTGACTTTGATGCAGTATTTATGAAAGTGACTGGGAGATGACAGCATGGTCAGCTTTAATGTACATAACACTCCCTGGCAGTTCGGCCATCTCTCCCCGGTCCCGATAAGTGTCGACTCTCAGCACTCTGAGCTTAAAGGGCTTTTTGGTTTCAGAAGAAGGTGGAACTCATGCACCTGATACACTCCATTCTTGCATAGAATAAGCTTAACTTTGATCTCATTGAAGGTCAGCCACAACAGGCTATGGTGCATTGGGTGCTACTATTCTGTGGATTATTTTATGTTGCTGTGTGTCTTATGTTGTCCTCTGTCTGTCTATGTTCTACCCTGTGTAAAGAAGAAACCTGCGGAGTATTCTGTATTGGAATGAAATGGAAGTAGTTTGGTAAAGAGTAGGACTGAAAGTCTAGCTTGACTAACTTTGAGGTTACAAAAAACAGAGGAAGAGTGTTGGACATAGAATGTAAAAAATGTAAAAAAAAAAAAAAAAAACCTGGAAATACAAATAAATGTTTATCATCATTTGGCTTTTGTGTGTGTGTGTGTGTGTGTTTTTCTTCAATTCACAGCCTAAAACTTGACTACCAGCTTAACTCAAGCTGGTTCCTCAGTGCAATTTTGGCCACAATTAACATCTCTGTTGCAAGAGGAACTTTGTATCCACGTCTTCTGTGAACTTATACAAAGAACAGTTACTCATTGTACCCGACCTGAACTCCAGTTGCCATTTTGTCACAGAGAGGTGTTTAGATACCAAGGTCTGTAGCAAAAGGAACTGAAAATAGAAATGGGATGGTCTATACACATTTTCAGTCTGTCCTTTTGAACTGGTTATAGTGCTCGTCGTGTGTGACTGAGCGAGTGCTGTTGAATGTTCATCCTGTCTATTTCGGGGGTCCCTTCTATCCCTGAGCTCTTATTAATAGCTGTTCCACATGCCCCTGCTGTACTCAGATTTCTACTGCTGCTTTTGCCCTTTAAAAGGCTGCATCCTATTTGTGACTCTTCAAGGTTCCCAAGTGAACAGTGTTCCATGAGGTAACCCTAACCCCGTCAAATTGCACTGATTCAAAAAAACAATGTAGTTTGGCAAATAAAGGAGGAGTGTTGTTTTTGCAGATGTGATGGGCACGAAAAACTGAGCAGTGTAACAACCTGCCAATGACTACAGAGACCCATCATGCATCTGATTTTTCGACTGATATCTGCAATCTAAAAAAAAAAATTCTCAGTGATATAAAACACGGTTCCCCAATTCCAGTTCTGGAGAGCCAGTTTGCAACACCACTTTCAAATTTCCCTGCTCAGACACTGAACCTAATAATTAGCTGATTGTATTTGAACAGGGAAACCTTCTGTTGGATTCTCGCCCTGAAGCTGCAGAACTGGTAAACCTTACTGTGTGTCTATCCTCGTTGCCATGGTTCATTATAAGATATTTAAAAGGATCTTTGTAACAAATGGATTAGGTTTCGTAGATGTTCTCTCAGAATGGTGGCTGTACACGAGCTGTTAGCGCTTGCAGAGGTGTCAAGACAAATGTAAAAATATCCTTGAGTATTATTGGCTATTAGGTGGAGAGTGGACACTTGTTCCTAAACTTGCTGAGCACTGCCCTCTTCATAACAGTCAGAGTGTAATGACCCTTACAAAGTGCCACCTTTGTGACTGACACTTATTCACAGCTGACAGTTATCTTTATTCCACGGTTGCAATAATGATCTAATCATTTTCCTAGTTATTGCATGGATTTGTACTTGATTATAAAACCAGAAATCTATGGGATGCTCATATTTTAACACTTATGTATACTTTACAAAGATAAAAATCCTCCAATGGAGTGTTTATTCAATCATTTAGTTTATCTCTATTGCCAGAGTATATGAAACATTACAATTTTCAAAAATATGGGTTAGAATTGTAAATCTGATATTCTTTCATCTATATCTTTGTTGTTTTGCTAGTACAACTGGGGGAAAGCGAAGAGATACCAGTATGATGACAGTAAGACATGTTAACTATTAACTGGCTGTTAATCCAAACTATACATCAGTATATATGGTACAAAGTGCTCATCAGGATCTGATCTAAAAACAGTATTAGCAAATGCTGGATTTCAATCGCTGACATATTGCCTTAATAGTACAGTAAGATTATGATGTGTGTTGGTGACACACAAGACAGGTTTCCTTTTGATCGGTCACTTTTATGTGATTTTTATTTACCAAAATAAACCAAAATCATCACAGGTCTTTTACACTGGGATACAAATTAATCTGCAATATCCGTAACAGTTCTGCAGACCATTGTGTAACATTTACAGAATATATCGGTACATTTTGTTGTCCCACATTTGACTTTAAAACTCTGAGACTACAATCAAAAATATTTTCCTTAAACTGAATACAATAGGAAGTCTACTCCATAAATATAAACAGTACCATAACCAAAATTAAAGATAAAAATCAGGAGAGAAACTGTTGGATGAAACAGCTGTGCCGCTAATGTTTCATTCTAAGTGACAATCTATGACAGAAAAAATCTAGAACAAAACAGTTCTGGTCTCATTGTCCTTCATTGCAGTGTGGCCCTCATTACCAAATGCTGTCTCCTTATGGGCTAAAGTGTGGCCCTCATTACCAAATACTGTCTCCTTACGGGCTGTTGTGTGGCCCTCATTACCAAATACTGTCTCCTTACGGGCTGCTGAGTGGCCCTCATTACCAAATGCTGTCTCCTTACGGGCTGCTGAGTGGCCCTCATTACCAAATGCTGTCTCCTTATGGGCTAAAGTGTGGCCCTCATTACCAAATGCTGTCTCCTTACGGGCTGCTGAGTGGCCCTCATTACCAAATACTGTCTCCTTACGGGCTGTTGTGTGGCCCTCATTACCAAATGCTGTCTCCTTACGGGCTGCTGAGTGGCCCTCATTACCAAATGCTGTCTCCTTACGGGCTGCTGAGTGGCCCTCATTACCAAATGCTGTCTCCTTATGGGCTTCTGTGTGACCCTCATTACCAAATGCTGTCTCCTTATGGTCAGTTTATTCCTTGTTAAAACAGAGCAGTAAATTCCTAGTGTGAATATACAAACATAGCACACCAAGTAATCGTATCTGTTTACTTGACCTTGCCAATTTTTATAAAATAAATGTATCAAATACAGAATTGTGCAAAACAGTTAGGCATAAATGATCATCAGTGTAAAACTGATGTTTGTCAAAGTGTGTTAACCATTTCTAAACCGCTCCTAAAGTGACCCCATTATTTGCTACAACCATCCAATATATCAATCTATTTTTTGACTCAACCATTATACCACCTTGTTTGGCCAATTAATACCTCACTGAGCCATTTAATTAAAGTTGATTATTTGAACTGGTGATGACAGCTAACGCATATACAGAATGGCTGAGGTGCCTCTGAAGAGAGATTTGAGAAACAAAGTGATGTTCCTCTAGCCATCCAACAAGATACAAGTACATTTTTGGAGAACAGAAGAAATTCTTGATTAGTTTTTGCGCTGTAACTTAATTTGCAAAAGTTGTAATGTAATAGTGTTTTTTTTTCGTAGCAAATATAAACACCCTGAGAAATTGTCTTACGCATCCTCTATAGTCACTTAAAACTTTTGCATTGTACTGCATATGGAATTACAATTTAAATTTATAATTGCAGCTTTACAACAGTGTGGTAATATTCAGGGTTATTCCATTACAATATAAAAACGTATTTTAAATTACTTTACATTGTTTCTATATCAATAACATATGTTCCTTGGTATTTTTAATATTGTGTACAAGTAACTGATAACCCTATATGGACGTTGTTGCATATACAATATACATAGTCTCTTCCTTTATAACAGTACATTTCCAGGATATTGGAGGAGTTAAGAAAGATTCCCATTCAAAACAAGCACATCTTTCATATAACAACTGTGATGGTTAAATTGCCCTGATTGTTACAGACCCTTACTGGTTGTTATTACCCATACTGGCTGTTGCTCTGCACCTTAATCCCTTTCCAAGGCCCTAGGCTGAATTCAAAAACAAAGTTGGTTTGATACATCTAACAGGACGTAAACTAGTCCAATGAAAATATGGACTCTGCCCCTGTTTTGTTAAATGTTGCATGAGGCTTTAATGTTTTAGTCCTTTACTCAGAAAGTGCCTGCCCCATGACTAGTGTGCCACAGTAATGAGAAAACAAGGTCTATCCATAGGCTGACAAAACTGAAACTCACTGCTGAATTGAACAAATCATGCCTTAAACCTGGCTAGAGTATAGGGAGGGGGAAATAATGCGTCCCAACCCACCTCCATCATTTCATGTCCAGGGTGACCTACAGCTGGGGTTTTCACCCCCTCACATAAATTACAGCAAACACTGGAGAACTTCCTGTTAAAACCTTGCTGAAGGATTTTATAGGACACTAGTTAACCATGGAATTTATTAGCTGCATGCCAAGTGGAACTAAAGGCCTATAAATAGGGTGGGTTAGTTACTGTACTAGCATTTTTATTTCCTATTTCTTTCAGTAGGTGCTTGTATTTAGGGACATCTGGACATACTATGAGCAACTTCAGGGCTGGTCTCCAAATCAAGCTTAAATGAGTCCCTCTCAACTTCCTAAGTCAAACACTAGATAAATAAATAAAAACAGTAGTCAGGATTGTTTGTTCCTTTCTATTCCAATAAATACAGGTGAAATATGTGGATGGAAAAAATAAAATCACTTTTTTTTTTTTAAAAGCTGCCGCGTACGATGGAGGTGACGGACTGGACAGGACTGGTGAAATCAAAATTCATTGGCAAAACAAGGAGCCAAACACAAAACCAACACATATATCCATCTAAATGAATGGACCTCGTAGGACAAACTTAAGAAGCAGAGGTTGCCCATGGATGGATTCTATTGGCAGCCAATGCAATTAAAAAAAAACTGAGTTCCTTAGAATGCTGCCATGGAGACAACTGAACAGAAACTGTGTAAAGGGAATGGTGGTAAATGCCCAGCGGGTGAGCCAGTGTTTTATCAGTCCCATATAATGTTCCAGGACAATGTATATATATCGTTCACTGTGATGAGGAAATCCAGAGGAGCAGTAGGACACACACACACACACGCACGCACACACGGGAGCCACAGCCAGGCTCACGTCTGGTGCACCTCATGGAACATAAGCTCCCGCGGGATGCAGGTCTCTGGGCCGTACAGCTTGTAGGCGCGGCGCCCGAACGCCGCCACCATCTGCTTCACCACTTCGTCGAAGAAGACTGTGGCCAGCTGGGAGTGCAGCAAGGAGCGGAACTCGAAGGAGATCTGGGAGAAGCAGATAAGAATGGGAGCGCGAGTGGCAGGAGCATGACTGGAGAATAATGGTGGCAGACAGACAGACCTTGCAGTATGGTGGAGGTGGTCAAAGACAGTTACTCACAGAAAAATCCACTGTGCAGGTCCGGGGGTAACCAGGGATACCAGGGCTGAAGCGCCATATCGTTTCTAGATGGTTAAAGAGTTTCCCATCTGTACAAACAGCCTAAAGACAACCCACACATCACAGGTGGAACACATCACAGCTCAGTGAATGTGCAGTTTTTTTTCATCTGGACAAAATAAAATCCAGGAAACATTACATTCTTTAAGAAAGCAGTGCTGTTACCTTGACTAGGTGAGGTCGCACGTTGGTGATCATGGATGTGTATCTTTCCACAACTGGAGGAAAGCCAACCTCCAGCTGGGCCTTAGCATGCCCAGTCCTCTTCATGATGGTCTGAGACTTCTTGCACCATGGCACAAACAGCTTGTAGTCGTCCACGTTGGACACCACATCGTACATCTCCTGCATGGAGTACCTGAATGCATCAAGAGTGAACGGAAGCTGTTGCGCTATACTGTACTCTGATGTGGAGGCTTTTTCCACTGTCGACTTGAAATGCAAACATAAGCAGAAACAAATAAGAGCTTTATGTCATGGTTTCTACTCCAAGTAAAATTTATCATGGAATTAATGCTGCTATCATTCAGATAATAGAGCAAGGTCGATTAGAAATTACTCACTTACCCTAGTATTCTACGCTCTGAGTATTCCTTTCTCTTTTTTGGTAGACTGAGGAAAGTCCTGCAGTGTGGAGAAGGTGTCGCTTCCAGATCTGAGCAGCAAAGCAATCTGTGGGTCCTTGTCATTAAAATGCCACAAGATGACAGGTATCTAATGTAAAAGGAAATTGTTGTCAGTCATGCAGCATCACCCCTCTATCCCAAGTGTTTAATACAAATTCTCATATTATACCGATATGCTGATTTTTTTCCATTTTTAAAAAAAATGTTCTGAAAATCATTTACAGCTCTCAGGAGTAATTTCAGGTACAGAAAAATGAGGCAGGTTTAAGTCACACATATATACTTTAGATACTTCAATAAATTTAAATATATGACCGTATACAGAAAGCTTGATAAAATTCCTGATCACATTATTGTTCACTTGCAGTTAATTTGGAAATTTTATTTCGTTGCACTCAGAATAACAGCGGTGAATCATGCTGCCACGCTATTGGTCCGCAACCCGTCGTGACCTCTACGTCAGGGTTTCCGCCTCACCTGATTGGATGTCGAGGTCTGGGGAAAGCCGAGCTGGGCCGGCTCGAGCCCATGGCAGCGACCTCGCCAAATGTCCTCACTGCCGCTGGTAACCGGCGGCTCGCCGAAACGGCCATTGTCCAAGTTAGAATATCTTTCACCACCCGGCAAATAAAATGTCAAAAATTAGCTTGATAGTTTGCACAATACTATCATAAATGTGCAACCTAAGATCCAAGCGTCAGATTACTAAGTTTAAATCCTGTTCGCGAGTCCACATGAAAAAAGCTCGTTTCACAAAAATATCATACAAGTAAATTGGAGGAGATTTCGATCAAGCCGGTAATCAGTCCAACAGTTGAATCATAAATGCCCGCCTTCTCTTCAGCCAAACAAGGTTATCGCGTCACATAGTTTAACTAAGTAAATGTTAGCTGTTTCGCTAGCTAACAAAATGTGCTCCAGTCCGGTCTTTTTATACAGTTACCTTGTATTTGGCTCAGTTGCAAAGAGTTTTCTCCAGCTTCGGTTCAACCCCCCTTTTTACCGACCTTGCGCCGCATACCGGTGTCGGCTGATCGCCTTTCCCCTCCGTTTGTCATCGCACGAAACGTCACGCCGTTTCTAAGATACGTCTGAACAGCGATTGCCAAAGCGGAAGTATGCGTCACTGCAAACGCCGCTGCTCCGCGAGAGGGTGTTAAGGTTACAAAGTGTTTAGTGGCTCTTAAAATAGAAACAAAATCTCACAAGACACAAAATAAACCTTTACACACCTGAAGCATTATATATGTGCATTATCATTCCATAATCAGACGAGATGTTCAAAATCTCGTAATTACTGACAGTACAAAAGAAAATCATTCGTGTACAATCATTAAAAGTGAGATATAAAATGTTTGGAAATCATTCAAAGTGATATGTGAAAAATGTGCGTAATTAAATCCAATGGTATTTTCAACAGTAAGGATAAGAGGTATGATGTTCAGGGTGAAATATAAGTTAATATTAATAATATTTTGACAGGATTTAGAGATTTTATATAAAGCAGCCAATTTACCACAATTGCACCCTATAAGTTTCTGCTATGTTCAGCCATCCATCCACCATGTAACTGCTTATCCTGGTGAACATAGCAAATATGAAAACACCGATTCACCTAACTGTATGACTTTGGATTGTGGGTGGAAATCCATGCAACATAGAATAAACGTTCAAATTCCATGTACACAACTGGGGCAGAATTCAATCCTCAACCTTGAAGGTGAAAGGCAATAGGGCTAGGAGTGTCACCATGCTACCCTTAAATTTAAATGTAAATGTCAAAATTAGTCTTCGTTGCTTCTGTTTCTCATTCAGACTGTTGAGACTTGTCCTTTTGCCAGAGCAGAAGTATATACAGTTCTTGCCAGAAGACGATATGTAAATCCTTATTTCAGGACACAACTCCACACAGACCAAATCAGGCCTTGATTCTGCAATTCCGTAACTGTGATGTTACATTCAAGTCACTTGCAATAAGGAATCATTAATGTCAAAAGAGCACATCAGCATTTTCTTTTTACATTAAACAGTTTTTTTTTATTCAGTGCACAATTGTTATACATAAAAATGACGCAGGTCTACACAAGCATGATCTGGTGCATAGTTGTTCCTGATATCAAGGAAGTTGTCAAGGTTTTGTAAGGAACTTACAATTAACGTTTCAATGGATATTTCTACACTGCATCTAGTGTCAGAAATTTCAGTATAATCCAGTCTATAATTATACAATGCAGATGCAGAAAATGCCTGCATTTTGCGAACCATAAAATTGAATACAGTTTAATCAGCTTTATGTAAGGCACAGTAGGGGTCGCGGGAGGGACCCAGCAATGCCGATGGGTTGTGGGTTTTTGGGACGCAAGGTTTAATTAACAAACTTTGAATTGCCCAAGAGCCGAATAAGGTGAATATTTCGACTTGACGTGTAAAATCCAGATGTACTGCAGCTTTCTGGAACCAGGCAGCCTTTCGCCTACAGCGAGGGTTGCAATTTGTATGACAGCCACTGGGGAGTGGCGGCTACGCCGGGGTACCGCGGAGCGGCGCTGCTCAGTCCGTGAAGGAACTGCCGCACAGCCGCCACCCCTGCGGACTGACAGCTTCACCGTCGTCTATCTGTCAGAGCAATAAACAACTGCGTGCATGCACGGCCGCCGGAGCAGCCATTCTGTAAATACCACGATAAAACAAGCAACGCATACCTCTCAGTCGCGGCCTGATGAAGGAGCTCCGCCCTGACTAACTACGGGAGATGGGAATACTCAGTATAACGGACCAGGTAGGAATGGAAAACATTGCCGCAAAATAACCACATTAATTATCCGGCCGCTTTCTGCATGTATGTTTTCGCCTTAAATCGTTGCAGATGTATTTTGCTTTGGCTTGCATACGCGTACTTAGAAAACTGGCATTTTAAAGGCCTTTACTGATCAATTAATTTAAATACACTTCTTGTCCGTATGGTATAAATAAATATGCAGTCAAGTGTGTATTTAATAGTGTGAACATCAATACATAGCCTGTCTCCATTCTTGTTTCTTTACTGGTGGTTAGTTAATGTTAATTATATTTTCGTATTTTAAATGGTACGCATAACTGTGTGGTTAGCTGCTAAGGGAGAAGGCTGATTGTAAGTTTTGACACATACAACGACATTTGCTTTTTTAAAACTGAAAAACGAAGGGACGTCGCAGCCCCGCATTGCCGGGTAATCACACGGTCTCTCGGGTACCAGGCATGGGCTGTACAGCAGACTGCCTGACATTTTGAGCATGCGTTTTATCCGCATGACTCAATATTTTTGTAGCTTCGAGTATTTATTATTGACGTCCTTGAATGTTAACCCTGCAGTCGTCTTTGTAAGTCGTACTGTGCGACTACGGTGATGCGTGATTCAATTAACATTGCATTTACCCACAGTTCTTGAAGTCAGGATGTCAAACTCACTTGTTATATTGTGGTAAATTACTGCACTGCATTTTCTAAAAACGCTTTATCTGTCTAACAAACGCTAAAAGGACACGGGCATTAATTACATGTCTTAATTAACTATTAAAACTCGCTTCAGTTAGAAACTTAAATTTCACATCTCTTTAATGCAGTGATACGAAAACAGTTTCAGTTTTTGAGCAGTGCTTGCAACCTTACACCAACAAATGACTAGTTGTTCAGGGCCTAGGACATTAGACATCACAGAACATTTGGGTTGCCCATTGCTAGACTGAATACAGGGAAGAGTATATATGGTATTGTACTGGTACAGTTGTGATCATAGCTAATATTCTAATGGAAAATGAAATGGACTCCAACAAAACTTGTGGTAGTTTTGTAAAATCTGATTTTTTTTTAATTGTGCAAACATGTTGGCAGATATTTGCTTGTTATTGCTGGTGTTGATGTTTTTTGTAGTATGTATTTTAGATCAGTTATGTATATAATTCAATTTGGTGCTAACTGCTTATTGGCTAATATATGAATAATGTCATTTTTGCAGACCCCCCTGGTTCAGGCCATCTTTAACCGGAATGCAGATGAAGTCAAAGCATTATTGCACAAGAAGGAGGATGTCAATGTGCTGGTCAGTACATGAAAGGTGTTTCTTAAAACTATGTTCACCTCTTAATGGACCGGGGAACCAGGGAATGACGCGTTGGTAACATGAGGCACAGCAGCAGTTTCCAAAGGCTGCGATTACCGGAATATTTCAGCACTTCACCTTTTTGTGGTTACTGGGAATCTATCCACTATCCACCCATCTCCCATAATTCTTTAAGCACCCCAGGATTACACTGAGCCTGAAGCCTATCCGGAGTAGGCAGGGGACCCTGGATTGGATCCAATTTCGAGACACCATTCCATCTAACTTGAATGTTTTTGGGCTGTTGCCGAGCTTTCTGCTTATTCTTGTGAAGCGTTACTGGTCAATTACTTTTTAATTCAACAATACATCACATTTGTTATCTTGTTTTTTTTGTTGAATTCATTTGATAGTTTTTGTGGTCATATTTTAAAACTATTACATTATTTTTAAAAAGATAATTATTTGAACTCATTCTGATAGTTACGTGATGTGCATAGCCCTCAGCGGGTCTCTATGTTCTTCTCGTCCCCTAAGTCAGTCGCTTCTCTTCCCCTGGACCTTGCCTACCTGTTTGCGCTGCTCACCTTCATCAGGATTCTTGATGATTGCTCACAGAATGACGCAGAAATTTATAAAATAGCTGAAGGGTGCGATTAGCCTGTGACGTTGTTGCAGCATGCGGTGAAGGGTGCTCTGAAATTCATCCAGGAAGGAATAGTGACATTAAACATGGTTGAGGGTTTTCCTGTGGTTGTATTTGCATTTATGTTAAGCCTATTACTGTCATGACTCCATCCATTCTTTCCTCTTGGGCAACATGTGTGCAGATGGTAGTCTGGAGTGTGAATGCTGGACTGCATGGGACAGAGAGACCAGCAGAGTAGATGCTTGGTTGTTCCTGGTTGTCTTGTAGGCGGCTTGTTCACATTCCTGGAAGATGCTTCAGGCTTACCAGGTCCCCGTACTTGCTGTGATTTCAGTTAATGGGTTGTGAGCTCAGTCAGTCTTGCCAGGAGACGCTTGCTTATGCTAAATAACTTTCTTTATATTATCTGCTGGATCAGACTTGGAGGGAAACTGAATACACAGGACCCACTCTGTGCCTCAGGCAGACATTCAACAAATGAAAAATAAAGTGGTTAAAAATAATCTGGATTCCCTCTGTTATTTGTGTTCTATATGCACAGTCTGGATAAGCCTGATTGATTTGTTCTAGCATGTGCTTAAATGACATTACAGCAGGCAAGATTTGTGTTTAGGTATTGCTCAAATCGGTTGCTCTCTCCCTATCTCTCTCTCTTTCTCCCACTCTCTCTCTTTCTCATTCCCTCCTGTGCACCCTCGCCAGGACCAAGAACGTCGTACACCTCTGCACGCTGCCTCATGCCTCGGTGATGTTCATATAATGGAGCTCCTCATTAATTCAGGTCCGTTACACTTCCAAAACCAGAATAGATGTACTTCACGGTTAAACTGTGTGTCTTTCTCTTTAAAATGCTGATTTCCTCTCTGTCAGGTGCTTGTGTTAATGCTAAGGACCATGCATGGCTGACTGCTCTGCATCGGGCTGCTGCGTCACGACATGAAGTAAGCACACCTGCCTAACAAAATGAGCAGGAAACGTGTGTGTCAGTGTTTCTTCACCTTAACAAGAACATTTTAATGATGTTTGTAAGCTATAAATGTTCTTCTGATTGTTACTTAACTGGTAAGCGAGAGGACCTTGCATCAGCCAGCATGTCGTATTTGGTCGTTACCTCCTTACAAGCGTCAGTGACCTGCCAGTGATGCAAGATCCTCACATCGCCTTTAGCTTTTCCTTGAAGCTCGGAAAAAAAAATTTGGTGTTTTAGGATGAATAAAAACAGAAGTTTTGGAGTAGGTGTAAAATGTCTTCATCACACCAGATCAATTCCTGCTGTGGAGTAGTAAACATATGCTGTAGCCATTTAATCTGGCCATGCTTAGTAACCCAGTGAGATAATGAGGTGGTGTCGTGATGTGTGAACTGTCCCAGAAGGCAGTGGATTTGCTGCTGCGGCAAGGGGCGGAGGTCAACGCGCGGGACAAGTCCTGGCTGACAGCGCTGCATGTGGCAGCAGCTGGTCGCGCCGTGCGCTGTGCGGAGGCCCTGTTGCCCCACTTGAGCAGCTTGAATCTGGCTGACAGAATGGGAAGGACGGCCCTACACCATGCGGCCCACAGTGGCCACCTGGAGGTGAGGCACCTAGGGTCAGAGATCTTGCCATGCTTGGATGCCGACATCTAGTGTTTGTGGATCATCCGCATGCGTCTGTCTTCTGCGTTCAGATGGTGAATTTGCTGCTGAATAGAGGGGTTAATCTCAGTGCCATTGACAAGAAGGACAGACAGGCTCTTCACTGGGCAGCTTACATGGGTGAGTTGGACCCGGAATCTTAGTAATAATGTTGGGGTGGGGGAATATGTAGCAGTTTAATTAAATAATGAGGGAGTATATCCCCCCTCCGCCCTTGTTAATTATACCTGTTGTTGGACCCAGATGCTATCTTAGTAGGTGACTAGGGTGACCTGATAATCCATGTCAGGGAGGACACTTTGAGCTAGGACAGGATTTCTACCACTTCAGATAAAAGAACCTGGGATTCACTTTAGCACAGAGTTTTTCAATTAGCCAAGCACAGGAGTATTTCAGTTTTAAAGGAATTTGTAAAATCTGAAGTAGCTGAAATGTCCTCCTTGACTTGAATTATCTGGTCAGCCTAGTATTAGCCTATAGCATGTTTCCCAATCCAGTGTTCTGGGACCCACAGCCAGTACATGTTTTTGCTCCCTCCAAGTTCCCTGCCAGACAGTCCACATTATTGCTCCCTCCAGGAGCTGGGAGTGAACAAAAACATGGACTGGCTGTGGATCCTCGTGCACTGGATTGGGAAACACCAGCCAGACAGTGTGCTGTATTCCAGGATGTGAAATGTCAAGATATTTTAGGCCTGTAACTTCTGTACGTAATGTGAATTCTGCCTTCATCTTGCCCCTTGCTCTTTCAGGGCATTTGGAAGTGGTAAAGGTCCTCGTGGTTCGTGGTGCCGACGCAGCCTGCAGGGATGCACAGGGGTACACCCCACTCCATGTTGCCGCTGCCGCCGGCCAGGTTGATGTGCTCAAGTACCTCCTCCAGCTCGGGGCCGAGGTGATTCCAGAGTTCCCTGTGCTCAGATCAAAGAATGTGTAGCTAAAAGGAGCCAGATACGGTCTTTATCATTAATTAAAAGGTTAATAAGTGAAAAATTCTGTTGCTTACATATTTGAATTTTGGTTGTTTCTTAGCCACGGAATAGCACTCAGTTCTTCTGCGTACTTTGCAAAGAGCTTGTTCTTCCCTTTGGAATTGGATTCTTCACCTTTTTGGAGCTGTTTTCTGCCTGGTGATCATCACTGATCAGATAGTCACATATTTGCTCCCTCCCATCTCCCGGTAGGGAGCAAAAACTCGGGCTGTCTGGGGGTGCCCAGTGGAGTGCCTGTCTAAAGTACCACCTGTTGCTGTTTCCTTCCAAACCCCCCCATCCCACGTTGTTCTGCTCTCCGTCCAGATTGACGAGCCAAACGCTTTTGGGAACACAGCGCTGCACATGGCCTGCTATGCTGGTCAGGAGGCAGTAGCCAACGTGCTGGTCAACCGGGGGGCCAACGTGAATCAGCCGAACCTACGGGGCTGCAGCCCCCTCCACCTGGCTGCCGTCTCCACCAACGGGGCTTTGTGCCTGGAGCTTCTGGTCAACAATGGAGCTGATGTCAACATGCAGGTCTGTGGAGATGACCACCTTACTGTCACGAGAGAGAAATCTGCTCTTTGTAACTGTCTTCTGGAGAAATCGTTCAGTGTTTGAGAACGTCTAAGGACCTTATCAGGGCTCTTCAGTTGTATCAAATGAGTTGTTTGTTTGGTTTGCAGCGGTTCGTTGACTCTTTCTTTCTTCTGTAGAACAAAGAAGGGAAAAGCCCCCTGCATATGGCAGCCATTCATGGACGCTTTACCCGTTCACAGATCCTTATACAGAATGGTGAGAAGACAAGGAACTCAGAGTTTCATGTCTGTCATCTTGTGACCTGATAGTTTTACTCATTCACCCATGTTTCTCATAGGTGCGGAGATTGACTGCATAGATAAGTTTGGCAATACTCCTCTTCACATTGCTGCTAAGTACGGCTATGAGCTGTTGATTAGCACCCTGATGACCAACGGTGCCGATACAGCCCGGTAAGCGCAAGGCTGAGACCCGCCGGCCTAACGGGTGACTTGGATGGGCTTTGAGTGTGATAATGGCCTGATCCGCCTGAAGATGGCCACCTTTAGACCTGTCAGTCATTTATGTGTGCAGCTGCCTTTGATACTAAGCTCTGTGCTTTTAGGCAGGGAGTCAGTGGGATGTTCCCTCTGCACTTGGCCGTCCTCTACGGGTTTTCAGACTGTTGTCGCAAGTTGCTTTCCTCAGGTGAGGATCTCAGAACCGGCCTCCTCAGACTCCATGCACTATGAGTACTTATCTTAACAGATTTAACTCTGCTGTTGCTTCTTTGTCTAATGCCAGTCTTTAATGGTTAAGAATAAGTCCTTTTCTGATTTATCGTTCTGTCCAGACTGGCTGAGTTGGTGGTATTTAACAGAAAGTTCCTTGGTAATTCTGCTGTTGCAGCTACTGGGGTTTACGGGGGTCATTAGTCATCTTCTAAAAATTAATTCAACGTTTTAAGAAGCTCTAATGTTAAATCTGCTGTAGTTGCACATTGATATTGCAGTTGGGGGGGGGGGGGGGACACTGCCAATTTTAATTCTGTACTATGCATAAAAAGCTGTCTCCTCGTGAAGGTAGTGGCAGTTCAGTAAAACATGGAGCAGCCTGACTTGTGTTTTTTTTTTGGTTAATGGAGTATTTTTAATGGCGTTCTAAATGTAAGCAGGACAAACGCACCTCACTGTTCCTATGATTGTTTGTTGCCCTTTTTAGAGGAAGTGAAGTAAATGAGTCATTTTAGTAATCAGAGTAAAACTGTTTAGTTAAAATTGCAGGCACTTCATTGGCTGGAGACAGTAGTGCTTTAGTGCTTATGATATTTTTGCACAATTAACTTTTCTACTTGGCCGGTTTAACTACAAACAGATAGAGCTGAGCCACAATAATATACATCCCTTAGATTTAACATGGACCTGCAACTTTATGATTCCTGCTTTTCAGAAATAGCCCTAAAATACAAAAAGTGCTCTACATGTTATCAAGTCATGCATAATAGAATGTACTATCGAATTTAATTGTGTTTTGGAAATGGAATGCCCAAGAAATTTTATCGGGGGTGAATGCTGCCTCAGTCTGATCTCAGTTTGGGGTATACTTCAGTTTGGGGTATACTTCGAACTGTGTCTGAATTGCATTTGCTTTTGTGGAGTCATGCCATGTGGCTTTTCTTGTCTGCTAACCCCGCAGGTCAGTTGTACAGCATTGTGTCATCTCTGAGCAATGATCACGTGCTGTCAGCCGGGTTCGACATAAACACCCCGGACAATCTTGGGAGGACCTGTCTACATGCTGCTGCATCGGGAGGGTGAGTCATCAATGCTCAGTTTTTGGCAGATGGGTCCGGTCCAACAAGAAATCCCAACGCCAGTCCTCTGTCTACTGGCTATGACTTAGAGTCAGACTGCATGAGGAAGATTAACACTTCTTTGTGGTCCACCACTGCTTTCCAGAAATGTGTTGTGTGTCTTCCAGAAATGTGTTGTGTGTCTTCCAGAAATGTGTTGTGTGTCTTCCAGAAATGTGTTGTGTGTCTTTCAGAAATGTGTTGTGTGTCTTTCAGAAATGTGTTGTGTGTCTTTCAGAAATGTGTTGTGTGTCTTTCAGAAATGTGT
>JAODUD010000088.1:2214608-2236653 GCA_026784285.1 Stomatorhinus walkeri | reverse complement strand
AAGCAGGGAACCGTGTCTTTTGTAAGCTTGCATGGGAACAGTTCTCTCTGACAGTGCAGTTATACCGATATGCAGCTAAACGCCACTTTACGTTCACGTCTGCCATTTCTCTCCTCAAGTGCAATAGCATCTGACTCTGGGAGAAGCTCAGTCCGACTAGGCACATCCATATCGGTCAAATGCACAAGCTTTAAGAAAACAAGCAGCCGTGATACTTTTTAACCATGTCCCTCATGTGTAGTCAGCAGGGGAAATTACGTTAAACGTCATGCATCTGAGCTCCCAAAACTCTTCCCACCCTGTCCTTTCTCACGATTAAGAACGAATTGTGACTTGGTGGGAAAGAGTGACTCAGTTTTTAACCCAGGGGCATCTCTATTGGTCCGTGTGAATTGAAGTGTTCATGAAAGTGCTTGTTAAACTTCGTGGGACTGCCAGTCTGTAGGTTAATGCAGTCCGACTGCTTCAGGTGCAGGAGGATACAGAGTAACCAGGTGTGTTTTTGACTAAAACTAGGTGGCGGGGGGGGGGGTATAGAGCATTTAATCCCACGACACTTTTAATACACTTAACCATGTAACAAGTAAAAGCAATCTTATATCCAGGTGTTGTTCCAGAACTATCACACGTCGTCCTTAATTTCTCATCCTATATGTGGACATTTTTGCACAAATTAGTTGGGGGCTGGAGAGTCTAAAAGACCCTCTAATCCAAAGTAGACTCCGCTAATTGTCTTTTCAGAGGTCTGCTTTCAGATGCTGATCAAAAGGAGACTGGCAGCGCCTACCTCACCTCAAATGTTTCCAAGGAAACGCACAGCCCCAATGGGAAGAGACTCGAAACACCTTTTAGACTGAGGGGAGAAATTAATTAGTCTTGGTTGTTTTTTTCGGCAGTACAGAGCTGTAGCATGTGGGTTATCAGAGAAGGGAAATACTGGCCCTGTAAGCATTTTACTGGAATTGCTGAATTTAATTCAGTATTTTGCCTGTAAGATGCAAATGAAAGGAAATTAGTGAGTTTGGTATTAGGGTGAGAAGAATGCAAGAATACAACATATACTGGCCAGCTTGATATGAAAACGCCATTTAAGGCTGTCCTTGAACATATGACCATACCATCACATTTTTGTTATTTATTTATTTTTTGTTTGTTTCAAAACTTTCACTGCAAGTGCTATAGGAATAGGGGGAGCTTTTTGGTTCAGGATTTATTAAAAATATCACATGTGAGGTACAGGAACATGTTTACAGGAAAAGACCAAAGGACATTTTATATAATCACTCATGAATACTTAAGCCCCGAAAAGCCGCCAGGTATCCACACTAGAAGGTGTAAAGACATGATATGCTTGGAATTGCAGGTTAGTTTACTTAGAAGGAATGTAACTTTGTGGGGGGTGTCATTGCCCGACATATGGATTTGGTACCATCAGTATTTACATGTGAGCAGAGTGTGATTTTACTGTCGGACGGCTCGTGTGGTGGAAAGGTGAAAGTGTTGGATTCTGTTTATTGTCCTTTGGGTTCTCTGTTAATGGGCATTGACTCCTTGTAGTTAGTAGCTAGGAACCTGCTTCATGTTGCACACGATTACATCCTGGTCGTCACAGGGGTCGACAAACGTATTCATGGTGGAACTGAACTCCCCAAAAGGCCCGTTTCACCCTCCTTTATGGTCAGAGGTAGGCTCTTTACATGGCAGTGATCGAGGGAGATTGAAGCCTTAGCCAAATTGTGAATTTGTCTCATACACAGTATATGCCTTATTTAGTCATGATGATGTTATCTCAGTGAAGGTGATATGGAGCTGAAGGGACGGACCTTTACGTTTGTTACTCTTCATTTTTATGGCGATAGGAATCTGCACCAAACCAGATATACTTTTGCGAGTTTCACAGCTGTTACAGTTTTATAGAATTCTAAGCATATGCTTCACAAACTGCTGTGTCTTCATAGCACCATTGGTTTATGGGAAATTAAAATCTAGGACCAGGATGAGGTTAAGGCCTTTTCTTAAATGTAAAAATTACTGTAAAGGAACGATGGGAGATAATCAGATACATCTGATGTGTGTTGATGGTGGAAATCTCTAGACATAAGGATATATAATATTTGGGACATTTAAAGGGCCAGTTACAGCTGCGTGTAATCGTTTTCTTTGGATACATAAATCTGACAAGTTAAATTCTCCTTTAATGTAGTCACTGGCCTGACGACGAGTTGTGTGTTTCTTGGGAGTCATCATAATATGCACAACGTTTGGGGAAATATGCATACATACATAAATTTACACAGGACCCTTCTCAGGGGTATCATTCAATTAAGGCAACCCGTTTTTATTGATGTAAGCTTTATAAAATTCAACAGTGACCTCATTCAGGCTGATACTGTGCACACCACTTATTTAAGGGCATCTTCCAATGACAGTCATCCATTAATGGATTAGTCACTTGACTGCTATTCTCTTCACCCCAATTTCCCAACATGTTTACCTCACATTACTGCAGAAAAGAGGCTGTATAATTCGTTGACCTGCTTAACAATATATATACATGCATATATATAGATATATATTCTGCTGCCCTCCAGTACTGTCAACGTTTCCCCCCCAAGCCAGACGTCTGGCCTTGCGGAAATCCCTCCTAAAACTCTTGCACCCCATTTCCCTTTGACCATGAGCACTGCACTATTTTGATGCACTAAACAGAAGGATGTCTTGGTGCTAACTAATCTCTCTTTAATTTATCATTTTATACAGCTCTTAATCTTTGGTTTGATTTTATTTGCGATACCAAATCGGATCAGTACTGTTTTGTTTTGTTTTCGTCTGAGAGTGAGCTTTTGCCTTCGAGAGGTTTTCGGGACTAACAGTTGCTGTAATCATGCTGCTCCTGTTTGAGCGTCTGCCTGGAGCTTCAGTCAGACGTGACTCCAGAGGTGCTGTGTCATCTGAGAGGATTCTCTTCTCGTGATTTTCCCTCATTTTTTGGTGCTGTTTTATCCCCATGTTTTTTTTTTAATAGCAACAGCACTCTTGTTGTTTTATGGATGACAATCAGTTTTTAACTTTTTTTCTGGAAGTGGCATTTGTATGCTCAATTAATGCAATTAAAATTATTCAAAGTTTTAGAACATAATCTTCGTGTGTGCTTCGGATGTCCTTAGGAGAGGAAACTGCTAAATGGATAGCATCTCAAGCTTAAATATTTTTTCCTGGTCGTTTTTTTGTTGAAAAGTATTTTATTTGGCAGATTGGTGTTTTTCTTGTTTGGTTTTGGTTGTATATGTGATTATATGTTTTGGTTTTGACAAGAGCACAGCTTGCTGAGAGTGAGCAGTAAGCCTTCAGCAGTAGCATGAGCACCACATAGATACTTGCAGTCTGAGTCCTGAATTGAGATTAATTTTGGTGCCCTGGGAGGTTGGTCAGGGCTGCAAAGGGGCCAAATGAAGCTCTTGACCAGTGCTGCTCTTCTACAGAAGCCAAAATATGAATTCAGAAGCATCTGAGGCTGGAGGGCAGGCGGTCATCATGCTTTACGTCATATCGGAATAGCAAATGCCAAAATGTTAGTAGCACCTGCGCTGAAATGTTCTGAAAGTGGTTGTATAGGGCTGGCTTTCTGGAAATTTGATTTCGGCTGATGTAAATCACTAGAGGAATCAGAGGCAAAACTCTATTTTTCAGTGTCAGTTATGTGTACAATGAGTGTGTCCTTGATGGACTGGCATCCCACCCAGGGTGCCCCCTGCCTTGTGTCCTCTGCTCCATGGGACAGGCTCCCCCAAAACCTTGTACTGGATATGCTATGATGGATGGTTGATGGATCAATGGGTGGGTGAGTGGGTCGATTGATTGATCGATATACAGTCTTATTGCCATATAAATTTCGCTTTTGACATTTGTATGGGCAAACGGACCAATTTTTCCTCCAATAGAAATTTGCAGGTCATCTCCCATGTGACTACATGATAGATGATATCTAGAATAAAATGGAAATCTGGTAATGTAAAGTAATTTTTTTTCATTACAAAAAAAGCTTATTTGATGTACATCTCAGATGGATGATTTTTTTAAGAGGCCATTAAAGACGAAATATATTCTTTGGTTTTATTTTCTTTTGGTCCTGATCCAAAGCACTTATGTAAAAAGATGACCATGCTTAATGTTGGTGTATGTATACAGTGTGAAAGAAAGAGAATATTTAGCTGTCGGCACACCATTAAATAAATGGGAAAGGCTGAATTTACATTCAGGGGCTAGACAATGAAACTGAAGCAGCTGGTTTTAGACCACAATAATTAATTAGTATGGGGTAGCACCTCCTTTTGCAACCAATACAGCATCAGTTTGTCTTGGGAATGGAATATGACAGTCCTGGACAGTGGACAGAGGGATTTTGAGTCATTCCTCTCTCAGAACAGTGGCCAGGTCAGTATGCGATGCTGGTGGAGTAAAACGTTCCCTGATTCGTTCCTCTAAAACACCGCTCAATAATATTCATATCTGGTGACTGCAGGCCATGGGAGATGGTCAGCTTCACTGATCTTCTTCAAATCCAAGAGCGTAACTTTGCTTGGCACATTTGTGGGGGTTGAGGTCTCCACCCATTTAGGGGGAGACATGATTATTAGGGGTGGTCACAACCCCCCGCCCCTGTAATATATGCCCACGTTTTCATGAAATCGCACTGTCACCCATCTTTCTGTGTGTATTGGTGCATTATCATCCTGGTACGGGACGGTTTGAACCGTTGGGTGAACGTGGTCCTCCAGAATGGTTCAGTAGTCCTTGGCAGTGATGTGACCATCTAGAACAAGTGATAGGTCTAGGAAATGCCATGATATCACAGCCCAAAATGGTCACTGATCCACTGCCACGCTGCAACCGTCCGGGTGGTGAGCTGCTTCGGGGGCTTCACACCGTAACTCTCCCTGATATAGGTGGACTTACCAGAGAACAACCTCAAACACTATGTTTCAGTTTCATAGTCCAACCCCTGTACATATAAATACATATCATCTGCAAATGGAGAAAAGGGAAATTGTCCCTGCACTGTTCTTGTAAATGTAGCACAAAATGCATTTGATTGGACGGTGTTTTAATACTGTCACTTGCCTGTTTTATCATCTGCCAAACAAATGTATTTTAAAAATGCCTGAGGCATAACAGAAAACATCTGGGCAAAACTGAATGTGGTAGAAATCCAACTGGAGCTGATTGTAGGTAAATTTGAATCTGACCCTGTTACTTTACCCCCTTCCCTGCTGACTGCTGTGTCTCCTCAGAGACTCATTAGCTGTGCCAAGGAAAGCCAGCGCACCATGCTGTCCTATGCCGTTATGGGACTGTCAATGCAAGTGAAGGTTATTTCTGAGCGAGGCTTAAATTTTACAACCAAATGGATTTTTGCCGACTGCAATGTAAGAGGGGTGTGTGTTTGTGTGTGTGTTTGCTGTCAGTTTTCTTTTTTGATTTGTAAATTGAAACAAGTAATCTCAGACAATAATAAAACTTAAATAACCCCTCCCTTACATGTCATGCTGATATTTGAGAATGGGAAGAACGGGAAGTTGATCATTTTTTACTTGATGCACTAGGGCTGTAGTCTGGACTGTAATTCTTTAGCTGGCCTTTAGCTGTCTTTATTTAATCCTACTGCTTCTGAGAAGGCAAGCTGGATTCTTTAGGAAAAATTACCAACGATTTTGGCCACATACTTCAGGTTGATTAGATATAATTTCTTACTCTTATTTGAAGTGTGTTATGATTATTTTCCAGCTGGTATGACGTGATCTTTTATTCATAGGTAAAATAAACCAAGTAAATTTATAATAAATTTTTCTTTTGGCACTTTTTAACAGAAATTTTAATGGGCAAAATCTGCAGGTTTTTGATCACTTTTCTATCAGTATTTTTGTTTTTTTTCTGGATAATAATCATATTCTTTTAAAGTTTTTATTAGATGGACAGTGCCTGTCTTTCCACTGTTTTGGGGAAAAGAATTTACTTTTTCTGATTTTTTTTACTGATTTAAACTCTCCTTAAATGGTCTCACCCATGACATGGTGATTCTTTGCCATAACGAGTCACTCAAGATTTGACTCGTGGTTTTACGCTTGTTTGGCCTTTTGTATCCAACATAAGCACTTAGGGTAATGGGACGTGTGGCTTCACAGGGTCGGTCCTAATGTGGAGAGGACGTGCTCCTCTATCCTCTCCACTCCACTGCCATGTTTCTTGGCAAAATCCAAACTCATTTAGCACAACTGTCCATGTTGGGAGCCACCCATGTGGCAGTCGGCTAACTTGACCTTTTTAGCCATGAATGTAAACGCACATGTCGTCAGCAGTCTTCCGTTCTCAAGATTTAGCCTTATTAATTAACAGAACTATTTCTTATGAAACAAGCTTCCTTCAGCCTAGATGTAATTGAATTTGCATGCCATCTGTCTTTGGGCCATCATCACAAATTGAGCAGCACTGTGAATAGTTCAAAGCTCTTGTAATTTATTTGCACGCTAACCATTGGATATATATTTCTTTACATATCCAGTTGTTTTTTATGGGGGATGTTTGCATGTAGTTCTATTTATTAGCTTGTGGTGTGTTGATAAAATGTACATATTTTTCTTTCATTCCCATGATCAGAAATTGGAACAACTTTGAATTGTATTGTTGCCTGCAGTGTAGTGGTTTTCACCTGCTTTGACATGAATACTCTGTAGTATTTGTAATACTCTATAGTGGATTGTCAGTTTGCAGTAAACCACAGGGTTCAGGTCATTTTACAGTTATTGATGCTCAGTTAAGAACTCGCTTTATATAGAAACTGAAGTTCTCCACAAAATATATACATTTAAATAAACAGAAAATAATTTAAAAAATAAATATGAAATGATGACAGTTGGTCTTCAGGAAAATTGGAAGTGGGGTAAAAATTGAAAAATAGATGTAACTTGTTGAGGGGATAATTAATACATAATTAGGCTGTTCTATTGTAGTATAGTCTACACTTGTTTGTATTAATCTGTGTCAGCAGTAGTGCATACAGCAGAGGGCAGTGGGTTTGGGTTAGGGTTAGTCTCGTACCTGCAGGATTGTTGACTGTTCACTTCCTGTGCACAAAACCCCTTGACTTGCTGTAAATGGGCTCTCTGTCGTTTCTGACCGTCACACTGTTTGGCGACAGGAACTTTGAGATGAGTAGTTGCTAGTACCTAGCAAGCCATATCGTAGCATCTCCTGTATAAAATCTCATCAGCATGTGATGTACGAGTCATTTCAGAGCACTGCGTCAGCGAGAAATTAAAAATAACCCACAATCGAGGTGAAACGGTCAAGTCCGTAGAAGACTGTAAGCTCTTTGTAAAAGATGATGTTCTCTTTTACTGCCAAATTTAATACTCGTGATCTGGAATGTCAGAAAATGTTTCTCCAGCATGCAGGTTTAACAAAGGTCTTTTATTGTGTTGCTTTAATGTATGAAGTTTTGCCGGCAGAGCTGCTGCAGTGAGCGGAAGCATATATAGTGTTGTGTAATTTCCACACTGTAAAGTCACTGACACTCTGCTTTTCGCTTTTTAAACTAAATAAGCCAGCATGAGCCTTAGTGTTAGGGTTGTGTCAAGGACACCATTTTCAGTGGCCTGAAATTAAGTTTGACTTGCTGACATGCCGTTGTTGATCATTTTTCAGTTTAAACTTCTGATGTTGTAGCGTTAGCATGGTGCCTGAGTGGGTACTGCTTATACCTCCTGGTCGAAAAAGGTCGAATAGAAGTGTATGATCATTCTTTCTCATGGTGTCTTGAGAGAGTATGTGTTGAATGCAGTTTTAATATGAAATTCTGAGTAAATATTGAAGAGGTTGTTTTGATCACAGGCTTGATAGACATTCTGAAAAGCAAATATTCTGTCTGCGATTTTGAAGTGTACCGTTGGTGCCAAACTTAGATTCCTGCAATCTCATGCAGTTTTCATCGATAAAGTGACAGGATTTTGCTTTGTGAATACCTCCTTTTACTTACTAAACAGTAGTTATATTGCCCTTAAAAGATGACCAGTAATATGTCCTTTAGCCTCCATTTTACGTTTTTCAGTAGTACTGTGTTGTCTGTGCCGACATCGCCTATTGTTTTACAGCTTGTCCCGACAAGCATTTTGTATAGCAAATCGTGGTCTTGGTAACTTTGTGAAGCTCCTCCCACTGTGTTGTATAAAGAGATTTTATTCTAATTCTAACTAAGCTGTGACCAATCAGAGCTAAGGGCTTGTGCTAGCACACACACACACACACACACATGCACGCTCCATATTTAGAGTCGGAAGAGGCTCCCAAGCTAATGAGTAGTTAGGGGAAAAAAAACTCCAGAAAAAAGCATTTTTTGTAGGCTGTCTTGCGTAGTATGTTGGAAAAACATTAAATGGCTTTGAATAAGAAACGGAGCCAATACAAATTATCAGCATGCACTGATAGTAATGGCCTGGTTATTTTTTTCTGGTTACTTTGAGTTATTTATGAAGTACATACAATAAGGTTTCCATATTAGCATCTGCTTACCTCATAGACATCAGTAAGTATATTATGAAATAGTATAAAACGTAAAAGCAGTTGCTATTGGTAGTTATTGCTATCTTCATCCCTGATTTGCAGATCAGTAAATTCAGCTGATTTGTTATTTCTTTGGTGATATTTATATGACTTAATGTGTATCATTTTGCCTTTAGTGGGAGAAGTTTGTCTGTGTGTATGTGACAGGATATTACATCACACATCAAGTTATCCCTGGAAATGTGAAGCCATGATTTAATTCTCAGATCTGTTCCATTTTATGGCGTAAGTGTGGCACATGTTTGTATGGGTATTTTTGTGGAGTGGTTTTAATTAATCTGTATTCCGTTGTTCAAAGCTGTACTAGATACTAACTTTCCTTTAACATCAGGGACACAGATAGTGTGTTTGTGCAAGACATCTTTCGTCATCGTTTTTCACATTTGTAAAATGTGTTTCTATGTGCATTAAGGTTAAATTTGCACGTTGTACAGCATAGTGGTGTGTTTTGTGTGTGTATACCGGGTACAAAAGCAACACATTTCAGGTGGATTAAATCTATCTGTTCTGTGTGAAGAAAAGTGATTTTTATCTAGCCTTATACCTTTTAGATACCCATGTTTGATGTAAGGATTAAATTAGTGTCCTTGATGTATCCCAGCTTCTCCTGTTTTTTTGTTGGTATAGATAGCACTAGTTTAGGAGGAGAGCAGGTGTTTTTGGTCAGATTGTTGGTGGTAGTGGTGGAGGTTGCCTATATTTCCTTGTGCCATGTACCTCCCCCAGCTACAACCCCTCCAAGTTAAAGATACCTGTAATTTTTTCCCCTGTTGGTACTGTCCTTAAAAAAAAAAAGTTATTGGTCATAAGACAATGCGATGTATTGAAAAAAACGATCGTCATTATAATAAATAGCCTACATCAAATATCAACACTAACTGAAATTTCCAGAAGTTTAAATTCAGCCTTGGTAGATTTTATACAATGTATGCTGCAGCCAATGAGTGTTTACCCAGTATTGTGGCTTAGAATTGATCATATTTAAATAAAGTGCTCTTGGATATTCAAAGTGTGGGTTTTTCTTTGATACTGTTCTGTTTTTGTTTGGAGTGTCCAGTCTTCAACTGCGGTCCTTGTAGGTTTTACATAAGATGCATCCAAACCACTGGAACTTTTTTCTGGAACCGGAAGCCTTTTCTGGAACCAGGGACTTCTGTCGTGTTCACACCGCAGGAACTCTACTTGATTGTAGCTCCTCAGAGGCAGTTCCTGAACCATTTTTTAGTCCCTACTCCAGACTTGGTACTTTTTGCTCAAACACAAACTAGTGGGAGACTCTTCCAGTGACAACTTGCTGATTGGTTGACCACAAGCATCAATGCTAACTTGGAAGTAACACAGGAGTGCAGAAAAAGGAAGTGTAGCAGAGCAAAAAAAAATGTACCCCAATAACATGTAATGTATCAATTGATACCTTTTTTGCTTGGATCTTCATATTTCTACATCTGAAAATTCGATTGCTAACCAATATAGTTTTGCTGCCAGTGAAACTTCCCAGTGTTTATTGGCTGAATAATGTTATGTCATTTAAAATTCTGTGGAAGACTGAAGATCGATCTGCTGGCCAGGATTAATAAGAATCATGAACATTTCACGGGTAATACAAGCAAAATAAAAATAAAAAGCTCTAGCATGTGTTGATCATGATCGATCCCCCAATAACTAACAAAACGACTTATCCTCCAGTACTTTGCCGTGAAGGTGAAATTGTGTGAAGTTTATCCTGCAAACATGTTGCATTTCCCAGGCTAATTTAGCATTAAAATCCTGTTATGTGGTGTGAAAACGACGCAGAAAAGCGTACAGGAGCTACAAAGGTTTCAGGCTGAGCCCAGGGACTCGTACACCAGGACCAGTCTCTGGAACCTAGGGTGAAAGCGCCTGTAGTTTTCTTTCTATCTCTGCAGAGCCGGAAAGTTTCCCATTGACTAAAAATAAACCCCCCAGAACTACCAGGGAAATAACTAGTTAAATTAAGTGTTAAGATAGCCTAAAATACTGCATGTATGTGGGGGGGGGGGGAGGATTGCATGCAGTTGTTTTTAACTACCAACAGTACACATTTAAGATCAACCACTAAATTCACACCAGCTCCTTGTCTATGGCGTGGCATTTGAGGGTCAGTCATTGGCAGTGTAGCGAAAAACCTATCTGAATTGGAAATTTGTTTCAAGTGTTTAGGATATGCCTGCACTGATGTAAAAGCCCGAATCCAGCTCACATTTATAAAGAAATCTGATAAAGCTATTACAAAATCGATACACCCATAGTGTCAGAGGCTACTGGAACAGTTAAAAATTCAGAACCAAATACTCAAAGGGAATTGATAAATTCTCCAATACGTTCATTAAACCACCCTCTATAAAACAATGGTGTTGGGAACTATTTTAAGCAATTCCTATGCCACTCTATACCCAGAGAGCATCACCATTTAAGTATATCAGATTTCAATAAGTAGCCCTCACTGAAGAGTCAGGTAGCTTAAATGAAAATAGTATACAGTATTTTGTCTAACCACAATAAATAACCCAAAATAACTGGATAAATAAGGCAGTTATTGAGCAATGTGTAAATACCAATTTACATTTATTTACCTGCCCTATAAAAAAAACTTTTTTTTTTTTATTGGAAAACAGGGTCCGGCAGTCTCTGGAGAAACTGGGATTTAATGGCCTCCCTCAGGGGCCCAACAGTCACTCTGCCAGCCCTGGGATTTAAACCAACAACCTTCCGATCACAGACACGGCACCCTAATCCTCTGAACCTCACACCACTGAAATGGACATCATGACACAAGCGAAAACTTTCAGAACTTCTGCCACTCCGGTCTGCAGACCTGCATGTTGGCATGACCATATGAATGGTATGTCTTCATTCAGAGGGCATAAACCCTCCTGATTTTGTATGTTTTTCCAAAACAGAGGTGGTAAATTTATCAATAAAAAGAGCAAAAAATCTATTTGACCATCAGAAATATTCTTCATGAAAATATCTTTTCAGAAGATTAGCTGAGAAATGGTACGTAAATTACAGGTTTCACCAATTCAAGAATCACACCATCAATGCTAAGGCTTCTCCAATAACTCAAATACACCTCACATATGTTGTCTAAATGGACAAAATACATTAAATGCAATAACTCAAACATTTTATTAAATGGATGTTGGCTAAAACGTCTTTCCCAGTAACTAAAATCCTGTTTAAATCCTTTCCTAACATGACCTGGAAAACACAGTAGCAAAAACAAACTACACATGTGAAATGGCTGTCAAATGACAATCATCATTGTGCAAATGTCTATATTCTTATATGATGAGATTTGGTACAATTGGGCCATCTTAGGGAATCAAAACTGTTTGGAAACCTCTTGGTTTCGTGAAGTTCACTGAGGAAAGATCAAACCAAACCATATTTTCCGGTCTGACATCATACAAACTTAATATCAACCAAATCTGCTTCAAATAATTAAAAATAACAGTTCCACTTGGGTCTTCATAGTAAAACCATTTCATGAATGTAAAAATATTCTAGTGAGGTGCAATAAGGATGATGACCTGTAAGCCTTATACCTCATATTCCTTAAAAGTGAACTGAGTGCCCAGAACAATTTGTACCAAAAACAGCTGATACAGAATCCGTTTGTTCTCTTTACTCAGTAACAGTTAAATTATCGAGCTGATCCAGGGTCAGATTCAAGGATAAAATGCACTGAAATGAATGACAGTTATTAACATGGAAGTAGTAGCTAGGCAACACAGAGTACACATAAAAGTCTTTAGTGGCACAAATTAGCCTGCTCTGTTTTTGGTCTGAAGGTCGGAGGGGAGGTGGAAGGTGGGGGATTCTATTCTTCTCTCTGCCAGCTTATCTCTTAGCAGAACGCCGGGTTTCCTTCCCATTGCTGACACCTGTCCCTCCTGCTCCCTGACTGGCTGAGCCTCTGGTACCACCTCCTCCACGCCCTCCTTGCTGGTTATTGCCTGAGCTGCTAGGAACTGGGGCGCCTTCCCCATTCCCATTGGTCGTTTCACTCCCTGTTGGAAAATGCTAATTAAACCCATTTCTGAAACAGCATTTTTCGCACTAACACAACACAGATTTTTCACCCCAGATAACATTCTAAGTTGCTGCAAACATACCATAATACTCTTAGCATGAATATCTGCCAGCCTAAATTAAGAAACATAAATACCATACCAATGTCACTGAAGCACATACTCACCTGACGTGCCAGCTGGAGCGCCATTGTTACTGAGGACTGTGCCAGACTGGTCATTGAGGACCTGTGCCAGAGGAACATCTACCATCATCCCATCAAGAATGACAAACACAAACTCCTCTCACTCCTCTCAACTACCTTGACATCAAGAGCAATTGGTGGACATTCACAATCCTGCACGTCTGAGACAATTAGATACAGATTTACCCTGAAACACAGGTCAAGATGATGTAAAGGGACAATAATCACACAAATGAACAAAATAAAACACTGAGCATTTTTTTCACCCAAACTGCCCATTACTTTTTGAGTTTGTTCAAAACACATTTGAAACTAAAGTGGTTTCTTGAAAAACCCTTTTGGGGTGATTTATTAGCTAAAAAATATATGAGAATGACCTTTTTAAGGTTAAATGTTTATCTCCCCTAACAACTTCTACAAATCTCTAGCTTGTTTGAATCTAAGGTTCTCCATTGGTTAAGCAGGTTATTACTATAACACAGAGAAAATAAACATAACTTACCGTCTTATTCGCTAAGGCCAAATATTCAGGGTTGGGTTCACTGAAGTTTGGGACCTCGGAGTAAACCATGCAGAACCTACGTGTCACATTACGAATAAGGAGTAAAAAGTGGGTGGGTTCACATCATACTGACATCAATATTACAACCACAATGCTTTGTAATGCTTCAAACAAAATGTTACTACACACAAGTTACTACACAAACAAATTCCATTACAGAATAAAATGTGTTTTTAATAGATTTTTCAACAAATGGTTTCGCCTAGAGGTTTATAAACATGGTAAATTCTAAGCATCAAATTACAGATTAAAAAGTTAAGAAGAATAAGTGACCAACAAGGAAGCAGCATCACTGAAATGAAAACCGAACAATGAGACTGAGTTTAAGCATCAGTATGTGGTAGAATTAGGACAGGAGCTGCACCATGCAAACTGAAATGTCAGTGCAGCACTTACTCTCCAATCTTCTGTAGCTCCCCACCTCTACCAGTATACAGAGTCAAACAGCCTTTGAATACAGAAGCGTATCTGAAAATTCATGAAAGGAAATTTGGCCATTTTAAAAGATATAATAAATGTAAAGCAATATTGTTGTAGATTGCTATTAATTGAGTTGTTGGAAAAATCTCTAATACATAGCCCCAGTTTACCTTATATTTTTATTATTATTATTATTATTATTTTAATGTCTATGACCCTTGACAGGACAGGTATAATGGTCACATTACAGGGTTGTTAGTAAAAAATGTAATTCCCAATTTCCCCAAAACACTTTTCAAAAATGTTTTATTTTAAACCTTTTAAAACATTGGTTCATCCACTTAAATACACTATGCATCAGCCTTTTTCATTCCAGCGGATTCACAAACAATTGAAACTTTCAACTTTACCACCATCTGTCATTTTAAAGTAGAAAACTTTCAGAAAATGTTAATAGTTCGTTTTTGTGGTCAAAATATGGCAGCACATAACAGCGACTGACTAACCCTTTTGTGAGCCGGATGATGTCGCCAGTCTGGATCAGGCCCCCAACCTCATCCCAAACAGAGATGCTTATGCTTCCCGTTTTGTCTGCCACCTTGCAGGTGCGCACCTCATGTCCATCCTTCGTCTTAGTCACGCGGCCTTTCCAAGACACATGATGACAGGACACAGCCAGTTGTGACACCAATGCATCAAAAATGATGATTATTAGACTTAATTCCATAAAGAGCGCACACTTTTAGCACACCCACTGACCCGAAGCCTGACCTAAACAGGACCATTTAACTTAAATAAAACACAAACAATGGTACCTGGAGAGTAAACTAGTTCTATGTTCTAGGTTCAGCTCATTCTAAATATAATTTAATTGCAATCGAACATATGTAACCGCATAGAACCGTTGAACACTACATTGCATATATTTTTATGTTTTCAGGTCTTACAGCAGTGATTAGCAGTTAGGATGTCAACATTTTCTAAAAGTAAACAACCAAACACCTGTCTCCAGAACGATAAAGATGACGTTGAGGTTCTTCAGTCCCGGTTTGATGTCCTTTACGTGGGTTTCCGTCGTCATCTTTCAGGTCTTTCTCGGTGTTAAACCCAGGTTTTATCGGTGCTCAGGTGCCCACGACCACCAGACCTAAACCTTCTGACCGAAGGCAGCATTAATGGAACGTGTCCAGCAGTTAAATCGTCCGTGTCATTCATACGCCCAGCCCTGTATAAAAATAAGTAACTCCAAACACCCAACAGGTTATCTTGCAAAACACCACGGAGTCAACTAGTGCATGCAAACTTCCTAGTAATATCAGTAATAAAAGTTAACCTTAAAATAATATAGTCATGCGGAATTTTAAAAATTCATGCTGCTCGAAAACCCTGCCCATCTAGTCTGGCAGCGATGCTGACTAGGCTGCTACGTTTCTGCTGGGTTTAGTAGCGACTAGTAGCCCGAAGCCACTTATCAGTCAAGGAAGCTGGTTAACTAAACGCAGGGTCGGGACCCAGCTAGATGGCAGGCTGTTTAAACCCACCTATCCTTGTTTACTCCTGCTCCTCTAATAGTAAGGCAGTGCGGTTGTCCAGGTTGTCGCTGTGCAGTTGGGAGCTCAGACCCATCGGAGGGACCAGCTGAAACCCAGGGGACACTATTTCCCGAGCGAAATGTCGCGTTTTTTTCTGGGCACTCCCCCGTGCTCCCCAGAACGAGCAAAAGGCAAGCAGAACGGCCCCGCCTCCAGATTTCTGAGCTACGCATCATCTATCCAATGACATTTGGAGACGGGAGCGAGCAGAGCGGGGCCGCGGGATGCAGGAGGTGACGCGCGATAGTGGCGTCACTGATTCGCGCGCACTGCTGATAATAATTGTACAGTGCGAAGCGGTTGTGGACTGTAATGAATGCGCGCTAACTACCGCTTGCAGTTGCTCATAAAGAAATATTGTTAGTATTACATTTATTAGGAATTAAATGTTCGTTTACCTGGTGCATAGTGTTGAAATAGTGGTAACTAATTAAATGTACATAACTAAAGATGGCTCTGTGTGTATGCCATCTCCATGTTGTGAATGTTTCCCGTAGTTTGTGTACCGTTCGATAGACGTTTATCCATTGCAGTGTTCTCCTGCCTCGTGCCCTGTGCTGTCTGGGATAATCCATAATCATATTCTTCCCGTGATCCTTTAAGTGACTAGGGACTTAAAAATAATTGTTCACGATGTGTCACAATGTTACGAAAAATATATTTCAAATATATGGATGTTTAAAGCCGACAGAATTTGGGATCCACTGAATGCAAGATTGTATGGTGTTCATAATTATGTATTTTTCGTTATCTGCTAAAAAGTTTGTATGTAGGTATGGATGTATACGTCTCTCTGGTAATGCATTTTGTTATTTGTCATTATTCGATGGCGTACTAATAATGTATGAAGGTTTGTATACCATACTTGTCATATGTGTAATGCTGCCTATAGTTTTTGAAATGTTATCCAAATATGACAAGACAATAAAACAAATACAGGTCAATATAACTTTCCTCCCTTGACCAATTGCAATGACGAAATCTGCGGGAAACGGGTGAATACTGCAAGAACATTAGAAGCGTGACTGAGCATCGATTGGAAGAGTGTTGATGACACCGTATCGAATTGACCAATGAGAAACCTGTCTCTGACTGGCCTTCCCTCTTCAACGGGGGCTCTCACCCCTCTGTGTACGTAACAGTCGTTTACATCTGATTGGTTTAAACATTCTCTGTAAATAATGAAAAAAAACTGTCAATAATGATAGGTGCAGTGAGCTGTCAATCATGTATTTGACTAGGGATTTGAGCGGCGGAGGTGGGCTCGCGGCGTACTGACTGGCTGAGGGGGGAGATGGCTAAATTGGGTATTTGGCTAAAGTGTTCGGACAGCTGTTAGTGTTTAAAACGCAACCTATTAAACAGGTATTTGTTTTATACTTTAAAATAGGTTAGTTTTACATATTCCATTGGTTTATGGATGTCTTTGAATGTTACTATTGTATTTTTTTTGGTTTTCGTAAAAGCAAGGGGTCTCAGGGTGGTTTGAGGCACGGAAGACGCTGGCTAGCCGGGTAAATATCGTTCAGCCGGTGAAGTGAATCCGGGCCTTGGCGCTTTAAATCGCAATAAATAAAAAGAAATGAAAGCCAAATTGTATGAAAGCTGTCCGCTGATTAAAGGTAACTCTGTTTTGGGGACCGGTACGAGTGTAGCAGACCGCGACATGCAGCCTGAGCATCGTCTACCTTTGCGCCGTCCACCTTTAAACGAGCCTTCCGCTACCGGGGCGTTTAAAGGCAGTATATTACTTGGGGAAAATGTACAAAAAATGTTTTAGTTGATAAAGGGTTGACGTTGTCGCGTTGTCCTGTTAGATTAGCAATACAGGTAATATCACGAGTGTTGTCTGTAACCAGCCATTAATGACGGAAGCTGTGCTTTTATTTCTGATGGTCACAATACTTATACTACGTTAGAAATGTCCAGATTTTCATCGTCATCATTGTGATCAATTATTTAGCGAACATGTGCCGGGTCTGTTCGTTTTCCGTGAAACGACCATACAATATATGACTCAATCTTGGCAAAATATTTTAAATCTGTTTCCACTCCGTCTATTCCTCTACACTCTGAGCAGTTTTGTAGTTTATTTACTTTGGGGTTTTTTTTGGTTACCACTTTGGATTTATAACCCATGTCTTTTGTGAAGTGTTCTCATTCCTCGAACTGGTTTAGTAAATGTCTTTGGTCATACTATATACTGTTAGCTGTGTACGTGCTTGTATTTTTGTCGCGTAATGTTAAGCTGGTTATATCTTCAAGTAGATTGGTCTTGCTACGATAAATCCATGTCAGAAAGGAAATCTGGTCTTGTGCTCAGTACACTCCTTTTATTATTAATACAAGCCCAATGGGTTTTTGTCATACAGTCACTTAGGCACACACGTGTCGTGACCAGTCTCTGTCTTTGTATCAATTCCACTTGGACTCTGGCGGTTCGTAAGACCCAGGAGAGACATTGGGGCGCACACCGCCCGAGAGATGAAAACCACATGTGAGTAAGGTAAAGACGCGCGCTGTGTGTAGGCTTAGGAGTTGTCCTATTTCTTCATGTTTGTTACACAATTAAGCCAAATTTTTAATTGGCAAGTTATGTGTTTTTGATCAAAGTAATTTGCATCTGCATGTGAACCCCTTTCCCAAAGGCTAAACAAGTCATATTTTTAATTTATTATGGAAATCCATTCGTTTTGGTTTACCCGTTTGTGTACTTTTTCCCTGTAGATTTTTACCAATACGTTTTATCTGTCTTAATCTCTTCAATAACAGTGTGTGGATAACGATTGTTTTCTATTAAACAAAATGTTTCTGTAGTTGTAGGTGGCAGCATATTACTCGAGCGCATGCCTACATATTCCTCTTCTGTGTTCGTCATGACTAATGCACAAGACAGATGCATACTTTTTTTCGCCTCCTATCTGATAGGAATGACAAAATGAAAGTGTCCTTTATTTGCTTTTTGAACAAGCGTCAATACACTCGTGTATTACATCTTGCTTTCCAATGAGACATACACACATGTATAGAGAGCGAAACTTTGGGTCCAGGCACATTTAGGCCAGTCAGTTAATTGAATCTGGCAAATAAATTTTTTTTTAAAAAGTTTGATCCTAATGACGTCCTCATGTTGATATTAAGGAATCGGGTACTCTGTAGTTAAGGATTTAATCTGTTACGAAAGTGCCCTTTTCTAGAATTTTGTTCGACGTTATGTCTTAAATTGCAGTGATGAACTTGTCTTTTTTTTTTTTTTTTAATTTAATGCACCAAAAAGTGAACATGCAAGATCTCCAATACAGTAATAGACCTGATAGGATTGGTAAATATCAGTGCATATAAAAATATGGAGAAAGCCTATTTGTCTTTGGTAATGAAGCCGAATAGGCAGAAATCTTGCAGGTGATGTATATTCAATGATGTTCATTATTTACCACTCTCTGTAGGTCTGGGTGGCTCCAGTAATGTGCCATGGGCTACGAGGTCACCCGGTTCCAGGGGGAAGTGGATGAGGATCTGCTGTGTCCCATATGTAGTGGAGTTTTAGAAGAACCTGTGCAGGTCAGCAGTTTTTTGTTCCATTCTATGCTTCTGCTGCTGTTCAGTCAATTTTTATTTAGTGCCCTTTCCAAAAGTCCCTCAAAAGCACTTTAACATTCATCAAAATCAGGAGAAGTAGATTTGGGGCAATGAACACAAATGATTAGTGTTATACGAAAGCAACATTTCTGGGTGAAGGTCCAGAAGTCACCAAAGGGAAGGGCAAAGACTCGGAGCAGGTAAAGTAAGGGAGGGAAAAGGAAACTACTGTGTGAGTAGCAATGTGAGGTGCAAACCTGGTCGCTTCAGATCTTTTGAATAGCGAAATGCTCTGTGCTCGGTTAGCTGTCAAAAGGCCTTCAAGGAGTAACCCTGGCAGGGGGTGCCAGAGGTGAGAGTAGAAATCAGTGCCTGAATGCCATACGACAGATGAGTATCATCCAGTTAGCCAAAAGACAACAGCAGTCAAAGCAGTGTTTCAATAGGAATAGGCCTGGTTAAAATACAAAGACTTCATTTTGGATATAAAGAGCTCCATGTCATTTTCTGGAGCTTAGGGCCGTTTAAATTAAAGCATCATTGCTCTGTTGTCACATGATATCCAGAAGAATTCACCTGGGAAAGCTATTCTGGTTTGTGCATCAGTGATTTCATTTGTGTAACTTCAACCACATCCTTGAAGGTCCTACTAAACCCAATCAGGAATGCCGTTTTTTGATTGGTTGTAGCTGCAGTGCCTGGCTTTAGTTTAGGAGTGATCTGAGAGTATAGCCCTGCAGTAGTCCTTGGCACCTTCATTTCCTGGTGTTGACGTAGGTAGTCTGTCCTGAAGGATTCTGGAAGTGAAATATTCGGCCTCAAGGAATGATATCCTTTTTCTGGGCTAACCCAGCAGAGCAGAAGCTGTTAGTGCCGACGTGCAGTGACTCAGAGTGAGGAGGGGAGAAGAAACTGCTTCCGGCTGATGAAAATGCCAGTCTGCATTGATGTGTCTCTGTGGGACCCTCCAGAGAAGGATTCAGCCGGGAGGAAATCAGATGTAGATAAATTCCAATCCAATGCAATCTGAGTGCTATGTCACAGTTCATTGTAACTTAATTCTGTTAATCTCATGTGGATATTTTAAGGCCTGGGAAGGGGGGGGGATTTGATGTTGTACTACATCTCCCAGAATCCCTTTGGTGTTCTTGTGTCCAAGGACACAAGTCATAAATTCTATGTTGCAGCCTTTGTCAATGTCAGATTTTTTTCCCCTTCATTTGACACTCTGAAAATGGCATTGTGATTACCTTCTCTGTGTGATCCAAATGTGAACTCAAATTCTGTAGTAACTGGCAGGCAAGAACCCGCATAGTGCAAAAGTGGACAGCTGGAACTGAGCCTATTTCAGGCAAGGTGGGGGTGGGGTGCTGGAGCAGGAGACGGAACTGGCTGAGGAGAGGGGGTTGGGGGGAGATGCCCTGGAAGCAGCTGCTTTTTCTGGGAAGCTGTAATAGAGAGAGGACACTGTGTCGTGTGCACTGTTTACATCTCTGTGAAGATATGCGGTGATGTTGGCTGGTCTGTCCTGCATAATGTCATCTTTGTGCACAAAGATCTCCATGGAGTGTCAGTCATGGGAGTGTCAGGGCTTCCCTTCGCTGCAGGGACTCAGTTTTCCTCCATGCTGTGTCTAATTATGTTAAGGCCCTCCTGAACCGGTGAGTGTGTGTGTGTGTGTGTGTCATGTCTGCACATGTTAGTGTTAAAACGTCCGTCGCTGCTGTATGCTGCTTTCGGACATGGTTAGATCCCGGAACTCTTACTCGTACGCCTGTGTGTGTTGGTGGCCATGTATCTACTGCTGCAGGCACATGATGCCATTATTAGACATGATCTCTCACTGTGCCTTTACCAGCCGGTGGGTTTGGCTACTTTGCGCATCATCTTGGCAGTGATACGAGAGCCGATGTCTCCTGCTCGGTTTTTGGAGTGGGGGGGTGGCTATGATGTAGGAAACGGAGCATAACCTACAAGGCAAAAATTAGCCCTTGACTGTAGCTATTATGCTGTTTTACTGTATGACTGTGTATCGTGCATCTTCTGTTTAGTCACCAGAACATAATTAGTTGCTTTGTTTTCAGCTGAGGAACGATGTGAATGACTGCGACGTAAAACTTGGTAGAAGTCATGGGAAGGAGTCATCTAAATAGTTTAAAAATTTTTCTGTGACATTGTTTATGCAAACCTGTGCATGTTTACACCGAGTACTATATCTCTGACTAGTAGTGCTTTCAAAAGGGCTGAGTTGATTTATAATCCCTGACGGCCTCCCTTTAATCAGACGTGCTGCAGGCAACTTCTCAAACCGGTGAGGCTGAGTAACGTTGTGAATTAAAGCATCATCACAGTGCAGGCCTCTGCTGGGTTATATTCTTATTATTTGGTATGTGGTGTTAAAACCTGAAATGCAGTTCTTCAGATAGTCAAATGAAGACTAGAATTTACAGGGGAGGGGCTTGGATCCAGTGGAATAAATATAATATTTTATATATACATGTATACTCACCTAAAGGATTATTAGGAACACCTGTTCAATTTCTCATTAATGCAATTATCTAATTGCCAATCACATGGCAGTTGCTTCAATGCATTTAGGGGTGTGGTCCTGATCAAGACAATCTCCTGAACTCCAAACTGAATGTCAGAATGGGAAAGAAAGGTGATTTAAGCAATTTTGAGCGTGGCATGGTTGTTGGTGCCAGATGGGCCGGTCTGAGTATTTCAAAATCTGCTCAGTTACTGGGATTTTCACGCATTTCTAGGGTTTACAAAGAATGGTGTGAAAAGGGAAAAACATCCAGTATACGGCAGTCCTGTGGGTGAAAATGCCTTGTTGATGCTAGAGGTCAGAGGAGAATAGGCCGACTGATTCAAGCTGATAGAAGAGCAGCTTTGACTGAAATAACCACTTGTTACAACCGAGGTATGCAGCAAAGCATTTGTGAAGCCACGACACGCACAACCTTGAGGCGGATGGGCTACAACAGCAGAAGACCCCACCGGGTACCACTCATCTCCACTACAAATAGGAAA
>JAODUD010000088.1:2196978-2210171 GCA_026784285.1 Stomatorhinus walkeri | reverse complement strand
CCCATCCGCCCCCCCCCCCACCCCATTCCTAGAGATGCTGCATAAATGTCCATTGGAGGAGAGGGCGCTCTAAAAACGCATAACCATTCCTGGGAAGCAGATGACCACCAGCCCCATAGCTTTCCCTGCCTTACGTGGACAGTTAAGCAGATGGACCAGGGAGGAAAATGCGTATCTATGGTCCTTAGACACCACCAACGGCCAGGAGATGTGCAGCTGTAGAAGGGTGTCACTGATTGAGACAGAATCGTACTCGAGTATGCCAGCCCTGATATTGCCTTGGGCTCTGCTGACGTAGAGGCTCCGAAAGGCTAAATACAATCCTAAGGTTAATTCCTTCCCCTAGTTGCTTCCAATTATGCAGATATCTGCTGAAAAGGTATTTATATAACTATAAATAATATAAACAAAGAATGATTTACATTTAGTGTATAATAAATGTTTCATAATTTTAATGCTGTCACACCTCCCGATTTCATGAGTAGCTTGGAATAAGTAGTTCCACATATTTCCTACTTTAGCCGGCCATAATTACCTCTAAACGTTGCAAAGCTCAGGACCCCTAGCCGTTTCCACATCAGCTCACCTCATTGGAAGTTAATGCAGAAGCACTCATCTGTTCCATTTGTAGACTGCAGCTGAGGAAGATTGTGTGCCGTCGTCTCGTTTGATGCCCCAATCCCAGCTCTGCAAATGCTTCTGTGTAGGTAACGTGTTAGCTGGGAGACCACTGTGCTTTTGAACTGACGGTCAAGCTGTGATGAGTGAGTGTCAGCTGGACCAATAAAGACTTGCGATTTTGTTCTCCATTATTATCTGGATAGTTTTGGAATTCCCTGCCTTGAAAATGTACTTGGTTTCCAAAGTGTGTACTACCCAGAATTCCAACAACTGTGGAACCACCCTGTGTCAATCAGTTGTCAAGTTTTTCTGTCAATTTAGCAAAATCACACTGGTGCAACTCAATTCTATGGGATTTCGGACACAATATGGCATGTAAAAGAGTCCTTTCACTCGGAACTGGTGGCTCATATGCTCCCAGTCAGACTACAACTGCTTTTCTTTGTTCCCACAGTCATGAATACTGAACGGTCTGAAAACCAACGTGGTTGCTGACATATTGTGCTGCTTCTCACTTCACCGATCAGTCTCAAATTATTTTCCATATCCTTTTCCTTTGAATACTGTTGTGAACTGTGTGACTTTTGTTACCCTCTCAAAGGCAACTACCTGTTTAGTGTGTAATGTCTTGTGTATAATTTTGTCTGCGTAATTTATCTCTAGGAAGAAAGTTTACTTTTGTGTGTATTGCTGTGCTGTATAACTGGTAATATTCTATCATATATTTTTTAATTTCCTGCTACCAAAGTGTGTACAACAGTGACAGCAGTGGTGAAACGGTTGACTTTCTGTGTTGAAATTCGAATGAAGATTTCCTAATGGCGAGCTCGACTCTAGGGCAGACAAAATATCACATGTACACCAGGAACATCAGTCTTGTCCTGCATTGTGTGTTAATGCTTGTTTATTTTTCTTTAATGTGGTTATATCTTTCTTTGGTGGTTACTCGTTCAACATTAGGATTAGTACAACGTGGTACTGCTTGTACAGAGTTAGGGCAACATCCTGCTTGCATAGTAACCCGTGAACAACTCATAAAGATGTTTGATGATAACCGGACAGACGGACGTGCTGCTGAGAAGCAATGTTCTTATTCCAGTTTTCTGGTTCTGCATGGCCATTAGGTTTACCGATTTTGTTTGGGCCCTTCTTTTAGAGTACAGTGTTTCAAGCCGTTTCGTTCAGTGCAGTATAAAGTAGGCATGTATCTATAGAGATGATTGGGAGAACTGATTGGCTGCAGCCCCTAGTTCAGTGTTGTAAATAATGCTGTAGTCGACCACATCATACAGACGTATCTCCTCTCCTGGTGGAGAGTGTTACTCTTTGAAAAGGACTGAATTCTGTGAACTGGAAAGTTAGTCTCTTCTGTTTCTTCCACAAGATGGGATATATGTAATGCACGAAGCAACCGTGTCGTGGCTGATCATGTGTAGGTCTGAAATGTGGCAATAGTCCTGTTTATTACACAGCTGAACTTCTGTTCCGGGAGAAGCACTTAAATGAGGAAAGATTTATTCTAAATTTGAATTTTATTTTTGAAGTATGTAAATATAATGGATATTATAAATAATGAAAAGCACTTTCAACCAAAATCTCCTCATGTACCTTTGTGTTTGTTTCAGCAGCAGATTACTGGTGTTTTTTTATTTATTTAATTAAAATGGCAATAGACGTACCGATCTGGAGTTTGATTTTTGTCTTTTATATTAAAAATTATACAGTACTACTGCAGTGAGATTTTCGCAGGAGAGTATTAATTTCATATAATTTGCGTGTGGAAGTAATGATAGGACACTGGGTATGTAGCAAAGCACATATAATGCATAAATAGATAAACATTGTGAAATTAAAATAATCGTCTTACTCGAGTGTCTCAAGTGTAAAATTTCGATGCGTCATTATGTCAGTCGCCTGATGTCAAGAAAAAGCGCAGTAAGCCCGGAGAGGAGCGGCTAGACCGGGACGTACAAATCCGTAGTTTCGAAATGTGTCGGTTCGGTTTGCAATGCAGCTGAATATTGGCAATGTAACAAGCTCCGTGTCCGTATCTAAATGCAGCCTTGTTAAGTTTAAAATCGCCATTGCTGACAGGACAAGAAAAGCAGACGAGTTTGAAGTGCGCATTGAAGCAAAGGACACAATTGGAGACGCAGACTTGGGCGTATTACTGTAGGTCACGGTTCTCTTGCTTTCCTCCTGGATCCGGCAAATCAAGCCAAAGCAGTCGCGACCAAGCCCGCCCAGATCCTTTTCTCTCTTGCCGTCGTGACTTTTTTTTCCTCACGTTCACTCGCTATCTAACACCCGGCGACACAAGGTAAATCCGTCCTGTTAAACGTTCTGTATTAGTTTTACGTCAGGGACTTTTGTTAAATAGTTAGGCTATCGTCTGAACTTTTAAAAATAAACCCAATGTTGATTGCATGCTAAAAATAACTACTATGTAAAGCCGATCTGTCGAACGCAGGTTCCCACGTAAGATACAGGAATACATGTTTACATTTGGTAAGATCTGTCTTCACCTCGCTTGGTTTTGCTGCGCATGTGGGCTGAGTTGCTTCCCAGCACCTCGCTGTATATCCCTGTTTGCTTGTGGGTTCCTGAAAAACACATAAAATCCATATTATCCATTCCTGTAAATAACAGGAATCTTAGCTGTCGACGTTTTTGCCAAGCAAACTAACGTCCTTTTTAAAAAACGGGCAGCAACACTTTTTGCAAAGTGCCCTAGTTGTTACTAACATAAATTTTAGGATAAGTTTTACTAGCACTGTTAAAAGATAAGATTATTCAGGCGACCACAGAAAATCGGTTGCGATATATATACCATAAGAGATGGCTACAATCAGGAGGAGACGATCGACCCCTTTTTGCTAGTTTATCATGATATCTGAAACCTTTTACATACTAATTCAGTCTATTTTATTTCAGTCGACATTGGCCAGGTAGTTTCTACTCTCCTTTGTGTGGGTCACCCAGTATGACTCATAGCGTCTTATTCTTAAGGTGAAACAAAAACAGGCGGATAGTATCGCACAGAAAACCTTCTCCTAAACTGTGTATTATTTTCATGTGGCGGTTCCTGAGGTTTATACAAAACAAGATAAACCAATGTTTCCAATTTCCTCTGTGCTTAGTCTTGACTCCTGCCAAATCGTTATTAACAGAGAAAGATCAACTCTGTAAAAGATATGTAAGCGGATTTGCGTTTCTTTTTTCCTCGCGTACCTGTTTGGGCGGTTGTTTTCTTAGCCTCACAGTTATATGACAGGCGTTTCAGCGTTTATTACAGCTGTTGTAAAACGTTTGTCCCCTGCCGGACCCAAACAATCTTATCAGCAGGTCGATATTGTGGTTTCTTATTAAGTTTAAACTAACCTCCAAGTCTGAGAAGGTGTGCAGGGACACAGAAACAGAAAATAGTTTTAAATTCTTCCTTTTGTTGCAAACACCTTGATCTGTAAGTTTAGGATACTTGATCCTAAATATATATTTCATTCCTTAAAATCTTTAACCGCTCAACAACCTAGGTGTAAGAATGATGTTCACTTTAGATAGGCGTGGGGTGAGGGTAGGAGTAAGATATGACGTAATACTTTAAACAATAGCGGTCATTGATTACACTTTTCCATACAAAAATCAAAACAGAAAAAGTTGTTTTACAGGTTTTCTCTTTCCCTTTATAATGTTCAGTATTTGTATGTAGGATTTGGTGCCTTCTGGCTGCTAGTGCAGTAATAATGGAATGCTGAGCTATTCCCCTCCACACCAGCCACAGGTTGCAACAGATCCAGGACTTTCCTGCATGTCTCACATCTGCTATAACTTGTTCCATGCTTTGGGAACCCTTCAAAAGAATGAAATGCCATTAATGTTCTCCTTTTGCTATAACGCCCTGCATGGTTTTGCCATTTACATGTCGTATAGAACTACTCAGTTCCGTATTTCCTGCTTGGCTCCAGTAGGGAGTCTGCTTAAGACCCCCTCATAGCGTAAGTGGCAGCTTGCTCTCTTGTGAGGTCCCAGTCAGAGCCATGCCATAAACTGTTCCGTATATCCATCCATTCCTCAACTGCTTACTCTGGTCAGGGATATAGTGGGGCGTGGAGCCAATCCCAGGTTGCATAGGGTGCAATACTGGGATACAGACTAGATCACAAGGCAGAAATTAAAGTAAAAAGGAGGAAAGGTTAGGGTTAGGCTTTATGGATGATTGAATTCATGTTTGTTTTTTCCTCCACAATCCTGTATTGGAAAGATGGATGGCTGGATGAATGGATTATTATTGTATTTTATCTGTTCTTGTAGCTTTTGTTGTTTTTTCAAAATATCCCTAGAGCATTATTGCCTGGGTACACAGAGCATCGATGGAAAAATATGGAGAAGGGGGCTAACAGATTAGCGTATAACCCATACACTCCAAAGAACACATTTTTCTTTCGAGCCATCAGTTGTGTAGTGATGTCAGAGCTGGTCAAGTCGTGTTGAGAACCATCCTTCCTGCAAGGTTGCATGGATTCCTTGCCGTATTAAGCTTTTGTGAAACTAGCATGCAGTCTGTGTACTTTCAGTGCAAGGATCTCTCAAAAATAATCAGGTCTTAGCTGAGCTTAGCTTAGCTTTTGCTCTCTGTTGTGCTTAGGGTCAGTTTTTTTCATTTGATACTTTTATGTCATTATGCACATATGATGCACCTTAGTACATGGTTACTTAATGTTGCAGACCTTACATAGATTGTATTATTTAATTTATATTCTGTTACTATTAAAAAATTAAATAAAATTATATTACAGCAGACCTTAATGCACTTGGGTAATTTGCATGATTAATAATTACGAGAATATTTAGCTGCTGTAATTTACTTCTTTTATAAAACTAAAACTATGGCACTTGCTGCATTTCCCCATATGCATTTTTTCACCAGGAAGCAGAATTTACATTTTAGTTGCAAAAAATCGTTGTGACCCATTTCATGGGTCGATGAAACAGCAGAGTATGACCGATGGAGATGGCTGCTTGTCACGTAGTCTTCCATCACATCTTCCCAAGAATGCCATCAGTCCTGTTGCAGCCAGCATACCCACCTGGCCTGGCCTACCCTAGGGGCGACTGATCCCGCTGTTGGTATCTGGTCCTGCTCTTTGGCCCTGTTCACACCTGTTATTAATATGCATCCTGAGTGATCCGATCACAAGTGGACAGCGCTAAATACAGGTGTGAACGCACCCAAAATGGATTCAGGACGCATTGACATCGGATCGCATAAACCACATTCGGAGGTACTCTGGGACAATTATGGCCAAATTCTTATACCAAGGTGAACGCATATCTGCCCTGGGCCGCCCTGAAGGTCCGCCTACTCAGCCGATGTCCTTGTGCGGATGCACTTACTCATTAAGCGCCCTAGCGGTACTTATCACGTGATTTATGTCACGACGTCTGTCAGTGCAGCATGGGCCCCTGTGTAGTGAGCTGAATTGTGAATGATAACGCATCTGTTTTTCTACAACTAAGAAAAATAAGTTTAAATCTGCTGGGAAGTTAAATATCGGACTTTTTTGCGACCCATTCGTATGGAGACATTGTCAAAAGTGCACATCAGTAATATTCCGTGCAAATTCGGGAAAATAAATTGTCTAGGCTGATAAATTTTGTAAGAAGTGATTTATTAAAGACGTTCCGGAATTCACACAGACCATATTTAATGCGAACTTTGACATTATTTATGTCAAAGCTGCTCCACGCTTTATTAATATTGGTGAACCATCCAGGTAAAAAATTTTTGAGTATTATGGCGTTCCATACAAACATTTTAAGCGGTTTGGTTGCCCTGAAACGCGCAAATGTCTTTCGATTTCTTCTTCTTCTCCTCGGCTGATTCTGCATACGGAAGCAATTTACCTGCTTATTTAAATAAGTTGCGGGAAAAGTGACGTCCGATTAGCAGCGGTCAGGCGAGACGCATATTCGTGCTGGCTGTGAACGGACGTATTTAGCGACATCCTCTTGTGGGCGGGTCACCTGGGACGCATGTTAATATCAGGTGTGAACGGGGCTTTTGTCTACAGCAAAACATGTCCACCTCAACGGACGACGAGGCAAAGGACCTGCGCCCTCTGGAGTTCATCCAGCTGCAGCAGTACATGGAATGTGAGTGATGTGCGACCCGAGGGGGTTTCTAAGGGATCCTCTTCCGCGCTTCTCTTTTCAAATTTTGTGATTTTGTTTATACAAGCCAATATATACACTAAATATAGAAATCTGTCATACCATAGTTATGTATTCAAACCTATATGTACCAAACATAGAAATTTGTTTTTGCCGGTCTTATGCACTAAAGCTGTATACGTAATTCTTAGCGATGAATTTCTTTTTAGGTAATCCTGCTTCATTAAAAAAGAAAAGCATTCCTGTTTATAGACCACAGCTGCTGTTTGCTGTTTCCTTCAGACAGCAGCATGAAAGTAGAAGATGTGATGCAGGAGTTTGACTCGGACGGAAAGTTGTTCCAGTGTCGGCAGGGAGAAGTGAGTCTGCCGCCCCCAGTGTGCTGACGTGTGTCTGAGAGTGTGAAAATATCCAGGCTTGTCCAGTCAACTTCTTTCTGTAGATAGGATGGCTGAGAAGAACAGACAGAACATTCTTGACTGACCCATACTTGTAGAAGTTGGTATATAAGCTTCCCCAAGACTGGAAATAGACCTTATGACTTTCTTTGCATGTGGCTTTTGCATGATCTCCCATGGCGTCCTGCTATTGTTACCGTGACAACACCCTGGTTTAATTCATTGGGGAATATGTTAGTCATCAATTTTCAAACTTTAGTCCTTTATATCTGATGTTTTTATGTGATCTTATTTCTTAATTTTTTTTCTAGCAAATAACTGAGGAGGGCTTTGTTCAGTTCCTAAAGACCTACCTGGAAGTGAAGGACATCCCTATGGACCTTTGTCAGCGTCTCTTCTACTCCTTCCAGAAATGTGGCCACAATGGACAGAGCCCTGCTGCTCAGACCCTGAAAAGTAAGGTTTCCTTTTTGTTCTTGATTGAAGGTCACTTCACCAGATCAATGCACACGCCTGAAAAATAATTATTATAATGGGAGCATCTTTAAATGGGGGGAACCTGAGAAACAGCTACTTCTACATCACGAATAGCACATGTTGTCAATCACTGAATCTTCCTTTAAATGAATTTGCTCTGTGTGCAGCCCATTACAGAATGTAAATAATGTATCAGAACTGGAAACATTCAAGATCCAAATATAGCAGGCACATCCATAAGCAAGTTAGCTAAATATCTTAAGTTTTATTTTACTACAGTGTTTGAACCCATTTCTGCGATGATGCAATACATGTTTTCCCACAAAACTTCATGTTATGAAAAATTGTGCAATAAAAATAACAGAGCTTTCAGGGGAAATGGGGTTGGGTGTCGAGCACTCAGAGCTGAACCAAATGCTTAACACAGGCTTTCCCAGATTTCATTTATCGTGCTTTATAAAATCAAATCTTTTTCAAGCAATAAAGCCTGAAATTTTGTCACCAGTACTCTTCTTAGAAACTTTATCACCTCGTTCACTAACATTCCTGGCGCTAGAGTAGATTTGCTGAAAATTAGCACTTCCAAAATGAAGAATGTGAGCTAACTGATTATCAGGTGTATTCCATTGCAAAATGTAAGCATTTCAGGGTGAAATAGAGTATAAGCCACTTCAGATATTGCCATGTTATACGAAGGTCTTTTCCTAGTTTACTGACATGAACAACGTTGCATTTTGGAAACTTATGAAATGGCAGAACTGCTGGTATTAGTTATCAATAATGGTGCTGAGTCTATGAAGATAAGCAAGCATTTATGCATCTGCTCACGAATATACATGATGTACTTTCTGCCAGGCACAGTCTTTCTTAAAGATGTGTCATGTTACTTCTCTCTGCTGGAAGATGGACAGCCTGCAGACAAACTGGAATGTGAGTGTGTTTTCAGCTAGTTATCTGACTATCTGGGAACTTCGGTCATCCTGATCATAACACAAGAGCATCTGGAATGTATTTATAATTATCACCTTTTTTTGTCTGTTTAGATACTTTCAAACTTTATGACAAAGATGGTAATGGGGTGCTGGACAGCACAGTAAGTGACAAATACATTCATATATAAAAATGATCTGTAGTCTGTAGGTTTGAGGGAAAAAAGGTTTTGAATATATGGTTGTTTCCAGTGAATCACTGTCGAGTTTAACGCACTTTTCATTAGTTTCTTTATTGACTGTGAATTGCTTGAACCAAGCAATGAAGGACAATGCATGGTCAGTCCCATCCAGCATTAGCTCCAAAGTCTTGTTGCTCCAGTAAATGATCTCAGAGAACTCCTCAGTTGAGGTTATAAGGCTTTGACTATTTGGAACTCAGGAAAACCTTTGCTTTAGGAGGTGGATCGGATCATCACACAGATGATGAAAGCTGCGGAATACTTGGGCTGGGATGTGACTGAGCTCAGACCGGTAAGGGAGTTCAATATATAACCTGAAAGGTGACCCAGGAGCAGGAGAACCAAACCGAAGGGCTAAGCCCTGACTCAAGGTCAATGTGTGTCAAAGCTGTACGCATAAAATCTGTAATGAGGTCGTCCAGTGGTCACTTGATGTGTGTCTGGCAGATCTGTTAAAAACCTTGTCATCTATAATATTGATTTGTTAGTCTTAGGTGGTTCTACCATTTGCATTTTTTGAGGGGCGCTCTGTCCATGGGTAAGACCCTGTCCTACCCCAAAACAAGGATCTCAAACTAAGCTCCTATAGGATGATGTGTAAAATGGACCTTTATTCCACTAATCTTTTTAATTAGTTAATGAATGCTGTTCGTTTATTGTAGACATTTGACATTGTATTCCTCATAGTTACGCCTTTTTTGTTATCAACTGTTAGATTTTACACAGGTGGGAATGATGGGTGCACTTTATTTAATCAATACTGTATTTTACATGTTCAGTGGTAATTGCATACATTTTAAATTAGATTGAATAATAATTGACCAGTTTAGTTGGGGTAACAGTATGGAATGTGAGACAAGGGCATCCTTCGGTGAGATTTGAGGTCCTTTGCACAGCTTGTTCGTGACCCCGCTGTTCCTGGTCAGGTGCTGGAGGACATGTTAACTGCGTTCGATGTGGACAGCAGCGGCACTGTATCCCTCCAGGAGTGGGTGCAGGGCGGAATGAACAACACACCCCTGTTGGTGCTTCTTGGACTTAAGGTAGGACTCATTAAAGGAAGGGGGGCATAGGGTCTTCCCCATTCAATCAAAGACCAGGAGGCCAACAAACAGAAATTTGTGTTTGTTTATGAGTTTTCAAATTGGGAGTATTTTAAAATAGCCAGTACATTAAAAATAAATCTGATGTACAAGTAAAATCACAATGTTGTTTTTTATTTTTGCCATATGTGTCAGCACCCGTCTGCCCCAGAATTTCATGTCTCGTCCCCGTTTGGCCAACAGATGTCGCTGGCCATCCTGTTCCGCCTCATTGTCAAAATCCTCAGTGTGCTTCCTTGTTCCTTGGACTGCCGCATGGCTCAAAGAGCTGAGCATGTGGTCAATAATTAGCTCCTCTGTCATGTGAAAAATCCCACTTCCTCTGTTTTTTTGTATTTTGTAGGTTTTTGTGCCCTAGTGTTTCATTTGAATCGGTTTTTCTAGTTCCAGTGTTTTGTGACTTATATTCAGTTTTGGGTTTCTACTTTGTGCTCATGGTTGTTTTACCTTCCTTTGTTAATCCCCTAGTGTTAGATTCTGTTTCTTAGTTTCTCTGTTAGTTTCCGAGTTCCTTGATTTTAAATTGTTGTTTCACATGTTGCCCATTTTGCCGGCCCTTGTTAATTGTTTCCACCTATCTTGCATTATTCTTGTTGATCTCTGTATATAAGTCCTGATCCTGCTCTGTTCTGTGGTGGAGTCATTGTTGTTTGTGATGTTTTGCTGATGGTCCTATTTATTTCAGTACCCTGATTCTTCTGTTTGCTATGTTTGCATCCCTGCCTGTTCTCTGTTACCAGTTTCTCCCTCATAGGTCTTTACTTCATACCCCTTTTTAGTTTTGACCCTTCGTGGTTCATTTTGTTTCTTAGTGTTTTCTGTTGTTAAACCCCCGTTGTGTTCCTGGAGCTGCCAGTGGATCGTCCACTTCTTTTGTTGCCTGCATCCTGCCTCGCCCCCATGTCAGAAACCCCCCAGACCTTGACAATATGATATTCACAATCTCTTATTTTGCCCTCATGGTATTTTTGGAGTTTTCAAATAGGGTTTTTCTCTTTATTTGAATTTATTTTCTCAATGACATAATCGCCATCTGTTTGCTTCTCGCCCATCTTTAGGTGACCCAGAGAGACGGGCAACATTTATGGAGGATGAAGAATTTTAAGAGGCCCGTTTACTGCAGCGTCTGCCAGAGCATGCTGCTGGGCTTGTACCGCCAGGGGCTTTGCTGCATCTGTGAGTGCAGCAAGGAGAGAAAAAGGAGTGTCTGTCAAAAATAAAATCTCACAGCAGACGCATATATGCATGTTATGCACAGCGTGTATAGAAAGTCACATCCTGTGTCGTATCTTGTACATAAAAGCGCTTGTTTTTGTTCCTTTTCATTTCTGTTAGATTGCAAGTACATTGTCCACAGCCGCTGTGCCAACAAAAACCCTGCCCCCTGCCTCAACACCTACGTCAAATCCAAGCAAGACATCGGGGTGAGGTCTAGGGCTTTGCTACAGGGCTGGCTCTTGAGTGCAGGAATGGTTATCAGATGGTCAATATCATGTTGCAGAGTTTGACCACACATCACTTTCATGATGATTATGAAATTTGGAGAACATATATTGCAGAGCTTGAGAATCACTGATCTGGAAAATAAATAACAATAATAAATTTTAAAAAAAAGAATGGCTGATTGAATTGGTTTTTACATTTGTGAGTATAGTCATTATCCTATATGCATTAACACTCTTTTACTCAAAACTTTACTTCTTTTTGCTCTGCTAGTTAAACTGCAGTTTATGGTTTTTGTACTAATCAAAATACAGTATAATCAAAACAAGGTTAATAAAGTTATTTAAGGAAGGAAATTTATCTTAAAGTGTTTCTCAATGCAGTCCTCAGGGACCCCCAGAGAGTCCACATTGTCCCACAACCCGACACACCTGTACCGGGTATCTGGTGTCCTTGATTGTTTGCTTCAGGTGTGCCGAGAGCTGGGAGGGAATATGGACTGTCTGGAAGTCTCCAAAGACTGCCAAAACATTCTTAATGGGAGTCGGTGTTTAGGAATGGGCATGTGGCCATTCCCGCCTAGAGCGGGGGGGGGCCTGTGTCAAATCCTGGGGTAGGTGTCTGACATTCTGGTGATGCAGGTACCAGCGCATTCCTGGGCCAGTGGGAACGACACGTCCGGTCGGTGTGAGAGGTGCCAGAGAAAGATAAAGAGCCTGAGCGGAAAGCACTGCGTCCGGTGCCATGTCATGGTGAGGGCCGTTTGGAATCCTGACCTCCAGGGCCACATCGTCCTACAATGCTGAGTCACCGCGAGACCATTCACTGATGTGGGGAACATACATTAATCCAAAGCATTCCCTGACCGTGAGCCTGTACTTCTCAGATGTATGACAGTTTTCCTGAAGGTCCCTGAGAAAGTGAGCAAACTGTTCAATGTTGTCATTGTCTCCTAGCGTCACGATGAGTGTGCAGCTAAAGAGCCCTCTGAGTGCCGTTGTGGGCCGTTGAGGGATCATGTCCTGCCTCACTGGGCCATATACTCAGTGATCAAGGTACCATGACAGTGGGATTTGGCATCTGTGGCTGCTTTACTTTGTTACATAATATAAATACAGTGGGGCAAAAAAGTATTTAGTCAGCCCCCAAATGTGCAAGTTCTCCCACTTAAAAAGATGAGAGGCCTGTAATTTTCATCATAGGTATAGCTCAACTATGAGAGGCAAAATGAGGGAAAAAATCCAGAAAATCACATCGTCTGATTTTTAAGGAATTTATTTGCAAATTATGGTGGAAAATAAGTATTTGGTCACCTACAAACAAGCAAGATTTCTGGCTCTCACAGACCTGTAACTTCTTCTGTAAGAGGCTCCTCTGTCCTCCACTTGTTGCCTGTATTAATGGCATCTGTTTGAACTCAGTATATCAGTATAAAAGACACCTGTCCACAACCTCAAACAGTCACACTCCAAACTGCAATATGGCCATGACCAAAGAGCTGTAAAAGGACATCAGAAATAAAATTGTAGACCTGCACCAGGTTGGGAAGACTGAATCTGCAATAGGTAAGTAGCTTGGTGTGAAGAAATCAACTGTGGGAGCAATTATTTGAAAATGGAAGCCATACAAGACCACTGATAATCTCCCTCGATCTGGGGCTCAATGCAAGATCTCACCCCGTGGGGGTCAAAATGATCACAAGAACGGTGAGCAAAAATCCCAGAACCAGACGGGGGGGGGACCTAGTGAATGACCTGCAGAGAGCTAGGACCAAAGTAACAAAGGCTACCATCAGTAACACACTACGCC
>JAODUD010000088.1:2174867-2185621 GCA_026784285.1 Stomatorhinus walkeri | reverse complement strand
CATCATGACGCCGTGGGATATGTGTAGCAAAATTCAATGCGGCTTTGAAAATGCATTCCGAGCTGACCACGCCCACCATACGCCAATCATTGCGTCAAGGCGGGGATTGGCGGAAGCGTGTTACTTTTAGTAGAGCTGTAATACTCGGATCCTTTTTAGGATTCGGCTCCCTCTGAGTCACTCGCGGTTCCGATTCGGTTACATGTGTCCGGTTGTAGAGGAAATTAACAGCCAGGAGCGCTATATGGTCGTGCTCAGACCAGACGATGGGTTTTCTGAAGGGCCAACACTTGCAGTTTGCCGCTCCAGTGCTTGGGCAGCTTCTCGGAGAAGCTGTGGAACGGACTTCGCCATGTTCCTTACCGTCAATTATCAAAATACCCACGACAACGTAAAGTAAGCCCCGCCTTGACGCAATGATTGGCGTAGGGTGGGCGTGGTCATCTCGGAATGCATTTTCAAAGCCGCATTTTCAATTGCCATTTTGCATATTGCATTACCAATTGAATTTTGCAACGTATAAGCTTCCATACCAGAGTACCGCAATGAGGTATTTTGATCACGGCTTTTAGTTTCCTGCAGATATCAACTGTAGAAAGTACAACTTAATTGACATAAGTGCGAAACATCTGCATTAGTTTTTTATTGGTTTCTCGTAGACCTAAAGATGGAAATCAAATTCTATAACAGCCTGTCGCAAAATCCTAATAAATGTATAAATGAATCATAGTTGCCTTAAGTGGGTCCAAGTACCAAGGACCCTTTTAAAGACAAAAAAGTATTTCAGAGTAAAACGGCGAAAAAAATAGCTCCGTCTCTTGGACCAGCCGCTGAGAAATGGCACAAGTTGCCAGTTCACATGCTGTACCTACACATCCCTGGCAACGTTTTTTTTAGCAGTGGCGGACATTCCCCCCATTCAATTGGTGCTGAATGAACGCGGGTATAATTTTTATAGTCCCCAGAATTGCATGAATGTACATGAGTCTTAACGTTTTTATGTTTGCAGTCTTGGTGGCTCTATAGATACTATGGCTCAGTAAAAGCTGGTAGGTTAAAGATCTCCAAAGCGAACTATTACTGGCAAGCCTTCTAAGCACTGCTTTTGCAGGCGATTCTGCTGGAAACTTGTTGCATGCTGCTCCAAATTATAGCCCGTCTTCAGTATTCCTTTCTGTTAGAGTCGTAAAAAACACCTAAAGGTTTTTTGTACACTGTCTTGTGATCTGAATTGATGATCAACTTAAAAGAGGTAGCTTGCTCTTTAACGTGCCCGTGTGATTCCGTTGGTATTTTCATAGTTCAGGTATTACTGAATTTATGAATATATTGAAGAAAGAGAAAGATTTAAAGGAACTAAGTGGAATGCGTTTCGTTATTGGATTAATACATAAATCATAGTAGTAATCCTGGGTGATTAGTCGAAATTTCGTTTTTTTCCAGTTTTTAAATGACTGATTGACGTCGGTTGTATAGTCTAATTGTTGGCTTAGCCATTTATTCTAGGCATATGTAGGGATAGATTATATAACACGTTGTACGGAGGAATAACACACCTCATACATCGGTTCTCCGTAAACCGGGAAAAAGGGGACTTCTTTATTGGTACAGCCGCATTTATACAGAAAGGTACGTTGTACGCATGACGTATGAGATCACATACGTTAACACTAATACAGGTCCAAGCCGACCTGGCGCCCTGGGCGTGTATCGGCACTGGCGCCCCCAGTCCAAGGCAAAGTGAAATTAGTTGGCAAGTCAGTCAGAAGTTAGTTTACGCCAATTTCACTTATAGGATTGATCGAACCTGTTGAACTCTCGAAATTTTGCTTCTTTCCAGCTTGGTGTGGCATTTTTAAAATTGTAGCCTAGTTTTCAAAAGGCATCACCCTTCGCTGAAAAAATCCATCAAAATAACTGGAATGACTATAATCCTACAGGCACACAAGTGAAGCACATAAACCCACCGGCATGATGCCACAACATGTACAACATGCCAAATGCTAATTTTATAAGAGGTTTAATATATATTTCCCTATGGTATGCCTGTCTGCACGACATGTGTTCCATAACAATAATTCTAACAATTCATTTTCTACTCACCAGCAGGCGATATAGACCTATTCATAGGTTTCAGTGTTAATGCGTGGAAGAATACAGTATTTATAAGCAAACTTCCACAGGAAACAAATGCTGTCTGGTAAAGAACTCTCATTCAGCACTTAAGTATATCTCTGAAGTAGGGGAATTTCCTGGCATGAACGCAGATATATCAAATCAGTTTGTCACGACGTGGCATGTTGAAGATGAGGAAACGGCTCCAAGACAAAGGGGTTTATTAACCTTCCGATGGTGTTCGGGTCGGCACCGACCCGTTTGTAAGTTTAAAATGCATAAAAGCAGTACACAAATGTATGTGGTGCATCAGGAAAATCTATTTAAACAAAATAAAATAAAAAAATCACTAGGCAAGGCATGCCCAGACATGTAAGGAAAGATAAGACCAATTCAGTTTATTTAATTTACTTGAGGCTTATTTTACCGTTATTTTTCATTGAAAATGAGAGGTATGCTGTCAAAAGGAGGTCCAGAAAGCCACACCAAAAATATTAAAACCAATTAGAGGCAAGAAACAAATTGGATGATATATAATTGTTTTGAGGGTATTTAACGGCTGATTTAATATGCAGGACGGCACCAACCTGTCTAACATAACAGATAGAAAAAGGAAACTAATATAGGACAAAAGTTAAACAGAACAGAACACTGAGGGGGTGAACCACAAAATAAAGGGACTGTATGAGGGCAAACGCAAATAGGAGAAACAAGAATTAACAGCAACAAAAAATCAAAAAGTAACAATAGGGAAAGGAGCACCAGAAAGAGCAGAACTAGAAAAACTAAACACAGCAACAGCCAGCAGTCCATAGACCATGACTGACTGGAGAATAGAGCAAGAGTAGGCATTTAAATACACACACCAACCTGGGCTAATGAGGGATGAAGGAGAATGAGACATGACCAAAACAACCAATCAGGCACAATCAACAAGGGCACAGGGCAACAAGCCCTCAACAGGTGGGGGTAATTAACAAGAATGACCAGAGAATTAAGAGGCTTAACAGACATAAACCAGTCACTAGGAATACAACGCAAAGCTCATCAACGTGGAATGAAAGGTGAAAAACAGCCAGAACAGAACACAAGAAGAGCATACCGATGACACAGAAAGAAATAGAAGATAATGAACACAGGGGAAACAGAAAAAACAATAAATATAAACTAACAGATGAGGCTGGCCCCTTGAACCCATGACCAGAGGGGTAACAGATTGAGCCACACACTCTGAGCTATGCAGCGGTCTATGGAACAAGGGAAACACACTAGGGACAGAGAAGGGAACAGAATGGTCAGCGACACCTGTTGGTCAAACAGGGACAAAGCACCTGGAATGGGTACTGACCCTGAGGTTATTTTACTGTTTCCTCACCTTAACATTTAATATACTAACTGTTGGTGTAATTGTTTGATGTACATGGAGTGCATGTTATAAAAGCCCTTTTAAAAATATTAATTAACAATATTAGAGTCAACCATACTTTCCACTTACTTTTACTTGTGTATTTCTGATTTATATGGTTTTCTGCCAGCGCATAATTTCTACTAGCAGTGAGAACATGAAGGCTTAAATCTGTGGTGGGTGTTGAAGGGGTTTTTTTGCATTGCAGTAAGTGATGAAAGAAATGAGGCGACTTCCTGTTCCGTTACTTCATTTCTGTCCCATTGGGTTAAGGTAAGTTCATTAGAATCCAACCTAGTGTGGGTTCCTGGGCTTCCTTATGTTTATCTCTGACAATGGGCCAGTTTGTGAAATATCCCACCAAGCCATCTTTTAACCACTTGTCCTGGTCAGGGGTATGCATGGGGAAAAGGGGTGGGTGCAACCTGGAGAGGAGGCCGGTATTTATTACTGATTTAAAAAATCACCTACCTAGCTGCAGTGAAAACAGTGAGATGGGTGATTTTAAAAAGAGACCTGTACTGAAAACAGTGAACCGTCCAAAAGGCAAGGTCTCCATGCAAATGAATTTCATCTAGACAACACATGGGGTAAGACAAAAAAACATGCAACTTTCCTACAAACCCATCAACCCAGAATGGGAAGATGGTCAGTGTGCCACATAGTCCAGGTCTGCTCACCTCTAGGGCTATGGACGTGAGTCCTGCCTTGGCATTTTGTGTGTGAGATATTCTCCCTGCGCTCGTGTGCGTTTCCTCCCATGCATGGTTCAGAGCCCTGTGGTTTGGGTGTGCATATGCCTGTGTGTTTGTACAAACTTGCGTTGTGGTTGGCATTTCCTGTTCAGTCTGCGCTGGACTCAGACTTAACACGACAATGCACTGATCAAGGAACAATGAAAAACGGATGGCTATAGAAATATCTATCAATAATTTAATTCTTTGTTGAAAACGAGAACCATGCTGCAGCGTTGACTTTATGTCGCGATCAAATTTAATTGTAATTTGAAACATCGTGCATGCCATGTTGTTAGAAATGTATTTTAAAAGTGCGTCTTATAACATTGCATATCATTTTGGTTAGAATTACTGTCTTTGGCATACTTTGAATTACAGTGCTCGCGGTAGAAGCGCAGATCAGCAATTAGGAAACCGGAAACTCAGGTCGCATCATAAATTAGTATCTTTGAAATGCAGAATCTCTAAATCGATTTTAAAAATGTAAAACAGCGAGAAGCCTCGCCGAGAGCACCCCACTGTGCGACTGGAATTATTTTTAGAAACCCCTTTCTCTTTTTCTTTTCAGAGGCTTCCCCGAAGGTCTGCCTGGCAGCACAAGCTGGGATTCCACCTACGTCAATCGGGCCGTCATTGACGTCATCGGAGAGACTCGCCTCCGTTGTTCTGAGCGAGACAAGCATCTAACCGTTTTCTTGCGAGGAGGAAGACCCGTGTATCAGAAAAAGAGAAAAAAGTAACCGAACTGGAAAAAAATACCTTGGCATTGGTATCATGTTACACTGTCAGAAAGCGAAGAAGAAAAAATCCTCTGTGTTGTGGTTCTTCTGGATCTCCATGTATCAGTTTGCAATGACCTGGAAACTGAAAGGGACGTTTAAAAGAAACAGAGAGCATTTTGATCGCGCAAATGGCGGTAAGAGGAGTACTAAAAGGGAAAGAATTAAAAGGCTGAGACCAAGGATTCTGACTGTCGAATTTTGTCAAATCACTGGATGATGGAATAATTAGAAATTACAGGCAAGTATAGACCGTGCTGCCAAGCGTTTACAGTCTGTGGTGCATTCTGGAACATTTTACTTATAATCAATTAATTATCCCACTATCAAGTTACCTCTGTGCATCTGGTTTATTGTCATTTGTTTTTTTGACGTAAAAGCTGTGTAAAAGTTTGGATTTTTTATAGCCCGATGGCTGACGGTTCGCATCTCAGCACATTTGAAAACCTTCTTGGCTTTAATTGATTTACAAAGGTATCACAAATAGTTTTTGTACTAAACAGAGCGATTATCATTTTGATTTCCGACAACATAAGCAATCATTATAATATGATGCTTTGCACGTCTTTCTATGATAGCCTATAGTTACAGAAAGGTCTGGAGTGAGTAAGGTGAGGCGAGTTGGCCGTATTTATTCGTGTACGGTTATACATTAAGGACATTTGCTAGATTTGGTTTCTAGTAAATTCAATTCATTCAAGCAAACGTTTCTGGCTTGCCCTTTGTACACTGCAAGGAACACACTTTAATTAAGTAGTTTAATTATCGCCAGTTTTTAAGAACAATGTTAGCCAGACACCCCCTGAACAATATTTTTTTTAACCAACGTGGACTATTGTTTAAAAAAATGCAAGCAAGGCGATTTCATGGAAAAATGTAAAGATGCATAGCAGAAGCCTATGTCATATGTTAACAGGCCAAAGACATAATAGCAGTAATTTAGTAAAATTGAATATTCTGACAATCCTGCTATGTCAGCAAGCCTTCCTGCTATCTTTTCACTCACTATATAATATGTAACTTTCCGTACATCTAATACTGTTACTGTAATGGAGCGTGTGACACTGGGTTGTTAGATTCTACTGTTTATGTGTCATTCACCCACGTGTTTAGCACGTCTGTAACAGAGACACTCATAGCACACTGAATTTTATTTTCCCTCTTTTTCACATGAATCCACCTGTAGCTATGTCTTCTGGAGCATACGGAGCGACTGGCCAGCCATCCCGTGAGAAGTAAAAGCAGGTAATGAGAGGAGGTCCATCCTCATTGTCCCTGTAACCACATCCCCCTGAGAGAGTGCACTAGCATGGACCATACGTGAAGGAGGAAACGGGCGATGGGACTCCATTATACCTGAGGTGAAACAGATGTCAACAAATTTTTCGGTGAAAGCTGCAAATAAATTATTAACCCTGGGCTAAAATTAGTAGAGCAAATAACTGGTATGTTAATATTTGAAATTGCCAAGCCCTTTAAGATATACTGTTAACATACCGGATAGCATTTTTACTTAATACCTTCAAGGTTGGGGAGTTATATTCTACCTGTATTATCCTGGTCTCCTCCCTCAGTCTAAAAGCATTCAGTTACATTATCCAAATTACCCATGGCACGTGATTGTGTGTGTGCCCAGACTGTGATGGACTGACATCTTGAGCAGGGCAAATAAGTCTGATAGTACATATGCATGTTGAAATTCAGCAGGTGGTACAATAAATTTATCCAGAAATTGCATTCATGAAATATGATAATGTGCTGTAAGCAACAGTTGACGTTTTGCCTCGGCGACTATTTTTGATGTAGTACATAAGGAGAAGGGAGACATGGGACACAGTTCCTGCTTGCACAAAGGCCCATGTTCGCTGACAGCTTGATGCTATCCTTGCTAGCCTCAGCTAGTGTGGTTGAAACTATCTGCAAGGGTGAGCTTGCCTGCACATACAGGAGCCAATTCAGTTTCCTGCAGTCAAAATTAATAACTCAACCCAAAAGGTACTTCTCTTTCATATAAATATAGCAATATCTAAAAAACGTAAAGCAGTTCCGCACCAAAGATCTGAGAGCGGTATTGTTCTGCAATGACATAAGCACAATTTCTAAATACTTTGTTTTAGTAGCAGCATACGTAAGTACACAGATGATTACATCTGCTTTTAGTCTGAGTCACTTGTCCTGGGGCAGTTATAGGAGGCATGGGTATTTATCCGTCTTTAAACTTAATTTAGTTGTGTCAGGCACAAAAACTGTTAAGTTAAAAAAAGATTAAAAATGGTATCTCAGTATTCACAGTGGTGCCTTTGGGAGCCGCTCTGAGCAAGTGTTGGTTTCTTTTCTATAGGATTTACAGTGACAAGACACAAGCATACATAACGTAAAGAATATTTATAGTAAAAATTTTTGTAGAGCGTTCTAGATGCACAGCAGCCTTGCTTTTCGCTGATGCGTAATTATTTACAATTTCTGGTTCAGATTTAAATGAACAACAAATTATTAAGATGACCGAAGACAGTACGTGTAAGCCAGTGCTTCAGCTAATACATTTGCCCAACCTTTGTTTGCGTCACCCTCTTCCTCAGCTTGTATTTTAGGTGAACACTGCCAAAACATTTGTTTGAACATGCCGGGTGAACGCCGACGGCTCTACGATCAAAGATAACAGGATAAGCTGAGAGACAGTACGAAAGGGTGACGGAATCTTTTATATATTTCCTACGAATGCAAAACTTCAATTCGCAGCAGAAAACCCCGAATTGCACATGGCCAAGAAAGTGCACTGCCAAAAACGTAACGCAGTATTTCAAGCCTTCAAAAACAAGTCAATGTGCATTAAGATGAACTACACCGGTAGTTTCATTATTGCTCCCTGGAGCTTATACAGTGAAAATCGCATTAAAATATAAAGATTGGTGTCGTTGTGATATCAATGCAGAATTGTTTAGGCCTATAAAGCTCTTACTTTCACATTTGAGATTCGCGCTGCTACAAATTAATTGCTGCTTGTCTTAAACAGTCCTGTAGTGAAACTAAAATATTCGGAGTCAGGAAGAAGTTGTAACGGTATGTGCTGTTCAATATGCGTTTTATTCTATTCATTATAATTTTACATATAACCATATTTGCTTCGTTTTTAGCTATTTGTGTCATTAATTTATTTTTAGTCCATTGAAAACAGTAATAGCGCAGCGCTTGTAGCAGTTCGGTGGCTAATTATAGATCAGACAATGCGCCGGCGTTTGCGTCAATGGAATCCCGTGTGTGCGTCAGTCATTAGGATGTCCGTGTGAGGACGATGCCATTGGTTCATAGCCGGAAAGGTCCCCTCCCATTTCCATATAGGGAGGACGGCACGCCTTAATCGGAGCTTCTTTTGACGTAACGGCACATTAAAATTGACTGTATAAATAACAACGAAGCACTCGATCAAGGAGCCGCAGAGACGTCCGAAAGATGTGAAAAAGGCTCTTCGGCTCTGGCTTACAAATTGGAGTACAGAGATATTGCTTGATATTCTTGAATAACATCGAGTACAAACAGGTAAGTAAAGGCTCTTTTTTAATATTAGTTGGATTTCTGGCTGTTTAGTTACGGTTAGTGGATGCAACAGATGCATTCACCTGACATGGGGATTTGTTGACAGCTGGAAGCAGGATTACTTTGATTACTTTTTCAAATTTCTCAGTTATCTCGTCAATAATTGTAATGATTTTAAAGGTAATTAGGTAACGATGCAAAACGAAAAATACTTCATATACATTTGCACATCAAGGGAAACTAGGTTGTATTTTTAAAAATAACTTTCTGAATGTAGCGTGCAAATTTAACCTACTTTTACGTATATTAACTGAGTATAAATTATATTTGTATTTTTAAAAAACCTTGAAGCGATTGCAGAAACTTGTTTTTTATTATTGTTTACAGTTACCCTCCATTTTAATGAACAGAATGCGCTACGGTCGTGTGTTGCTTTACAGATGTTTACCCTTTCGAGTGTAAACGTGTGTGTGTTTGTCACACCAGCTGCCCCTGCTCAGATTTATAGCCATAACTTCGAAAACTACTAATCAAGAAACATTTCGATGTCTTTAGTTATAGGCCTACTGTTATGCTAACTGTCTGAAACTATTTAGTCCTAATCATTTTATTGACGTTATATATGTGTAATGTAGGTTGTATACGGTCAGGGGTAGTAATTTAATTTGGGGAAGCTGCAGGGAGAAAACAGTGACTTTGTGGCGAGGATTTCGGCCTTCTCTTGTCGCCCTCCTGAATATAGCACCAGCTCTCAATTTCCAAGGTTTACATCTCCCATTTTTGCAGGGCTTTACTTTAATATTCCAAACACGGATCTGTGAATAAGTGACTTGAAATCATCCTTTTTTGTGTGTATGTGAAGGTTGGCGCATTGCAATTCACTCCTAATTGCCCACATCCAGTCCTAATTTTAACATTTTTGAGTTCTTGGATGTTCTCCAAGGAAAGCAGTTATTGGAAATGGATGGTTTACAAAACAGTATCTTAAAGATGAACTTAAGATTCCTAACAGAAAGCATAACAGTCCTTTCTCAAGGGGAAGAGGGATCGTAAAATATTTTCCCTTCAGTCAATTATTTTTATGTAAATTTCTCTAAATGCATATGCACGTTTTTTTCCAGGTCAAAACAAACACTTCAGTCACTTTATTATCCATATTTTTGCCTTAATTTATATGTAACTAATGTGAGCCGTCACCAAATACTGTATTAAAAAGTCACAGGCAGAGTGAACTTGTCTTGCAGAGTGCAGAAGAAATCTGAGAAATGAACCCAAACATAACAATGGAGAACACTATAGTCACACAAATGTGGGTGTTAATTTCTAACCAGATTTACCAAGTGTACTTGGGGAAGAAACAAAAGTGTTGCTTCATGTTTTCTCTAATAATACTTTGGAGAGCACGGAAGGAACTCTGATTACAGTAGTACCCATAAAGTCACACAGCAGTGGATGTACAGTATCATTCTGCGTTACTTGAACTCTTTCCTGCATGTCCCGAGGTTATTCTAACTAGTTGGGAATTTTGAAACAGACAAAATTCAGAGAATCTGTAATATTGCAACCGTTCTGGCACTGCAACTTGATTCGAGCAGAAATCTACTCCTCTGCCAAGGAGACCCCATACATTCCTCCAGCCTGTCCTGTTTGCCAGCCTCACTATTTCTTTGGCACTCTGCCCTCTTCTGAAACCCAACACCTCACACCCTTACTGCTGTCGGTTTTTTTTAACTCTTAAGAAGGTTGGCGGTGCATTTATAACTGTGGCGCATTAAAAACTGTAATGCAATATCCCAAGTCAAAACTCTCGTCTGCCAGACGGGTGACTTTCAAAGGTTTCTCTGAATCTCTGTGGGAAATATGAGGGGTGGGGAAGTTTTGAAGACTGAAATGTTAGATGAGATGGGAGGTTCCGCTCCGTCAACACCCTGTAAGAGTTTGCTGAGAAGAACAGTGATGCCCCTGGGCAGCAAGTTCATTGCTGCAATCCCAAGTCTTATACGATCCTTCTCTGTCCCTACCATCAGCAACAAATCGTAAGATTGGGGCGTCGCCAAGGTAACAAGTTGTGAGGCTGTCAAATCAATGGTTAGAGTCTGAAATCAATATCAATCAATCAATCAATCAACATTTATTTATATAGCACTTTACAGCAACCTAAGTTGAACCAAAGTGCTTCACAGC
>JAODUD010000088.1:2160397-2172711 GCA_026784285.1 Stomatorhinus walkeri | reverse complement strand
CTCCCCCCCCCCCCCCCCCCCCAGTACCAGGAGGCAGTGGCCAACTTGACTGAGAAACACAATGCCAGAGACGTCCAGCAGTTTTACGACTTGTTAACACACACTATGAGGGTGATCCGGAAGTGGGCAGAGGGCATCCCTGGATTCACGGCCTTCTGCCCTGAAGACCAGGAGCTCCTCCTGGAATCTGCTTTTGTGGAACTTTTCATCCTACGTCTTGCATACAGGTATGTCTTGGCTTAGTGTCGAAAGCACATTTGAATCCCTTTGCGGCACTGTAACCTTGTGGAAGTTTAGTGCAGAAAATATGAGAGGATTCACTTCTCATATCATTACTATAATGTTTCATTGGTCACGTGCAACACTGTAACGCTGTCATACTGCTAAAAAGAAATGTACAATTTTTCTTTAACGTCTTACATTTTAACTATTTTTACATGTCCGACGCAGGTCAAGCCCGGAGAAGGACCAACTGATCTTCTGCAATGGGGTAGTACTCCATCGCATGCAGTGCATGCGAAGCTTTGGTGACTGGATAGACTCCATCATGGACTTCTCGCAGAGCCTTCACCGCATGAACCTGGATGTTTCCTCCTTTTCCTGCCTGGCGGCTCTAGTCATCATTGCAGGTGAGCTGGATGCACCTCCACAGATGAGACACGTCTCCATAGGACAGAGGGCCCAGTCTTTCCAGTGTCCATGCAACTACCTTTTGTTTCTCATATCTTTATATATTTTTTGATCAGCCACATTCCCAGATAGGCAAAAAGATCACATATACTGTCAACACTGTACACTTATGGTGTGTTTATCAGAAAACAGATGAACATGATCTGGGTTTTTTTTTGTCTTCTGTTGAATTTTATTTGAGGTCCTAGTTTGAATCGAACATAGAAGCATGATATAGAGTCTCATATGTGATCTGTGTACAATTACTAGCTGCACTTTTGAAATTTATTTATTGTATTTTACCCTACAGATCGTTACGGACTGAAGGAACCAAAGCGCGTTGAGGAGTTCCAGAACCACCTGATTTCCTCTCTGAAGGAACATGTGTCCAGCAACGGCATGGACTCCAGCCGACCCAACTACATGTCATGGCTTCTGGGGAGGCTACCAGAGCTACGGACGCTGTGCACCCAGGGCCGCCAGCGAATTTTCTACCTTAAGTTGGAAGACCTTGTTCCCCCACCGCCCATCGTGGACAAGATCTTCATGGATGCCCTGCCTTTCTGAACTTGAGGAAGGGGTTTCATTGACAATTGGAGTGACACCCGATGGTGTTGCCACGAAGAGAAAATGAAATGCTTTTTCCACTGCCTGCAGGATGATATTTCCGGACCCTGGATCCATATGCTCGGTATCATTTGGTCGCTTTGCACTGATTGGTTAATCCAGTCCCTCTGATTCTGGCTCACAACTAAACACCACTTTCAGGAAATATGAGCTTTATTGTTACACATACAACTTATTGAAATGGACTCTATTCTTTTTGGAGAAAACAGTGATAGGATAACATGCCATTTCTGTACAAAGTAATGTATGTACATTTTGATGCGATTTTATGGCTGTGCAAAACCTGTAATTGCACAGAGAAGAGTGATTCTGGAGAAGAATGAAGACGAGGACCATCTCTACAAATACTGACAGTATTAATATTAATCATGATTTAAAGCCAATGGTTTTCAAAGCCTTAGCACTGGTTGTAAGGGTTGAGAATAAGGACCTACTGGAGGTACTGGTAGTGATACCTGCATAGTCAGTCCTTCCTTGCGATGTCAGATGGCTCTTTGCTCATCCGCATAACATACTTTGAGATTAGCCTTCAAAGTAGCTGGATACCTTAAGCATTAAAAACAAAATCATGGACCAAATGAGGCTATTTTGTAAAATGCTGAGCCTTGTTTTGTGAATCGGCAACACATCTCATTTATAGGCCATTTTGTGCAACAGAATTTCTCAGAACATATCTATAAAAATATAATTATCCTAAGCATTGCGTTCCTCATTTTGTACTCACAATACCTGTGCAACAATGACATTACAGCTCTTCGTGAATAGTGCCTTATTCAAGGTTCTCCATGCTACTGTCACTAATTATTATCGTAAACACGCCCCCCACCCATTCATTTTCTGACAATCTGAAAGGTATTATTGGTTTGACTTTCCATCTGTAGTCTAACTTTGCTTCTAACTTTGTCCATAGCCTTGTCTATATATTGGCAAACAATGGGAAGAGCTGTTGATGTTGCTACTGTTGCCTGCGCACTGTACCCTCCATACAAAAATTATGTACATTTATCATGTATTTTAAAAAGTGACTTTATGGCTAAATGCGTGACAAATGTATTAAGATGAGCAGCTATGGGTACCTTCTGCAGTTGAGGTGTTTTCATTGCATTTCTTTTATATATGTGTATGTATATTAATAGCAGAAAGACTTTATATTTGTGAAGTTTTTTTTTTTTAGTTTTGTGGTTATGTGATATTGAGAAAAAGATATTTAATATAAAAAGTTTTCCAATGAGTTCCAGTAGTGTTGCCTCTGTGCTTTGGTTTAGACCTCAGTTGTTGAGAGGGATCCCACATAGATGAAGGTAATTCAGCCTCCCCTGGCATGGGACTCAGTACAAATACGGTGTCATGATTCCCCAGTTCTTGGACTGCAATGACCTGTTCATGTGGGACTGTGACACTATGTTCCAAGTCTCCCTGGCCCAGGGCTTTGTCAAATAAAAAACAGTGCCGCTACAGTAATATGGTTAGACTTTAATTATTTTTTTAGGTATGATTTAGGTTTTAGTTGGACTTGAATGTGTGAAGAGGAGAACCTTGCATCAGGAATTTAAAACCACGACTTATACCAGGAAAAAGAAGCTGATGAAGCAGAAACAAACATCTGTGTTCTGGGAGTTATGGTTTGTATGGTGAATGTGGATGTCAGAGTATTGGCATATGGGCCTAGTGCAGTGAACATATGCTACACTGTATCATTCAGATTTCAACCTTAAATGCAACTAAGGTTTAGATGGTAATAAAAGCATCTCCAATTATAATTTTCAAAATTAAATATATAAATAAAAAGCTGACCACAATAGATAAATGAAATTAAATTTAATACAATGAACAAAAAAAATGGAAAAAATATTTTTTAAATATATTCACATTTCAAAGATTGCTTATTTGACAGTGTGTCATAAACTAGAGTGCTATTGTAACAGTAAATTTGAACATTTGAGGAGTTGAAAAGAAGATTTTGAGAAATTGTCCACTGGTTATTTAGTGAGGCTGCGTGCATTTCCAGCAACAAGTATTTGTCAGTTGATTCAACCATTATGTGATGGAGGGATGTGCTTTGGTTTTCTAGTAAGTGATGTGAGAGATGTGAATTCCTGAGATGCTGAATACCAAAAAAACTGAGTTTTTCTTTGACATCTTTGCAGAACTCAGCCTGGATACCATGTAGTTGTCAGTTTTCAGTGTAGCGTGTGGATGTGTCTGAGTTAGGAAGTCTAGTTTGAGTTGGGTGAACTCTGGCTTATCTTATATTGGATTTGTTTTAGTTTATACTTCTGCTGATCTCAAGGTCTTTTTACCATCCATGAATTACTAGACAAATAAAACATTTATGGCTGTTGTTTGTCTTTGAGCTCGCTTCTAGTTCATTTCTTCAGCAAGTGGGTGTGGCTTTAAACAGTCGTCAAATAAATTATCTTTGGGCGATTTATCACCATATTAAGCTGGAATTATTGTAAACATTACTCTTTCTCAATGGTGTATTCATTTTGCACAAAGCTGTCAGGGATGAGGAAATTACAGGGCTTTTAAAAAGATTATTGTGTTTTATCTTATTACTGAGAAAAGATAGGTTGATTCTCTCCGCCTGTTGTTTGTTGCATTACTATCTAGTGATTGTGGTAATGGTTTCCATGCATTCATTCTAATAAATATTGTAGATGATTTGCCAGATAATAAAGATGAATTTTGGCTTTGTAATGTTCTTGCAATGATTGGTTTTGGTAACTTTCCTCTAGTGTTGTGTTACTACCTAAACCAATGAATGCAATGAAGCATGCTGCTGCTATTTACTGTCTCTAGTATGTTTCAAGGCTAACTGCATGAATCCTTGATTGTCTTCACTAGATTGTCCCAGGTGTATTCCAGTATTCATAATATGAAATGATTACACATGCTGCCGTATTGGATATTTAAAATAGTTTCTTCTTTTTGGAAGTCTTCTAGATTTGTTTCTTTTAGTTCACTTATTTTTTATCTTAGTATTAATGTTTCAGTTTTGGTGAATTTGGGGCTGGTTTAATATCCCAGTTTTTAATACCCTGATGGTTGCTGATGTCCAGGGAGTCTTTGCTTGGTTGCTTCCGTTTGCAGTTCAGCCAGAACGGATAGTCTGTAGAAATTATGGTTACTTAGTTTTTCCAGATTTTCCATAAACAAGCATTTAGATTATCCAGTTTTGGTGACGGCGATCAAGTTGTGTACACAATACAGGAATTGATTTGTAGTCAAGTTCTACCCCTTGAAAGTGAACTGTATCACAGCATATTACAGCATGCAGGACAGAGCAGATTCCACAGTGGTTAGATTGCACTGAATTTAATAAGGAATGAAACTGTAGGGCCATTTCTGGCTGTAGTCAACATAGCAGTTTAAGGGGTATGGCCAAAGGTCCAATGTTGGAATATCTGTGTTACAAATATTTTGTAGCCCTTAAATAATCCATCCATTTATCATTCAGCTGCCTATATTGGCCAAAGTTGTAGGGCTATTAAATAATAAATAATAGTCTTCATGATAGGTATAAATGTTATGGTGCCATTAGAAAGTATTAATTTGACCCATCTGTCAATTCATCCATGCATTTGTCCATTTTTCATACCTACTTGTCCTATGCAGGGCTCTCCACTTTCCCCCAACCTTTCTATGGGTTTTAGATTTATCTATGGAAAACCGTTTTGTCTAACAGTCTTTTTCTGGGATCTTCCATGGAGTCATATTTCATAATCTTTCCCAGATCTATGGATTGACATAATGATATCTGGTTATGTTATAGTGGGTATAAGTTATTTGCTGACATACATTAGATGGAGTACTGAGAAAGACCTCTAATCATTGAATTCTGATGTTTCTTTCAGACATTGCCACAGGTGTATAAAATCAAGCACCCAGCCATGCAGTCAGATTTACAAACATCTGTGAAACAATGAGTTGTTCTTTAGAGCTTAGTGGATTCAAGTATCGATTATTATGAAGCGTGGTACTGTCATAGGATGCCACATTTTGCAATAAACCAGTTCATGAAATTTCTTCCCTGCTAGATCTTCCACAATTAACTGTAAGTGGTAATATTGCAAAGTGGAAGCATTTAGGAACAATGGAAACTCAGCCATGAAGTGGCAGACCACGTAAAGTAACAGAGCGGGTTGCTGAGTGCTGAGGCGCATAGTGCGTAAAAGTCACCAATGCTCGGTTGACTCTATAACTGCAGAGTTTCAAACTTCCTCTGGCATTAACCCCAGAACAAAACCTGCAGCTCTTAGTTCCAGGGAAGGCAACTTTTAATGCTTCTGCACACCAATACATTTTGGATAATTCTGTGCTGTCAACAATGGAGTAACAGTTTGGGGAAGGCGGCCCTTTTCTGATCCAACATGACTGTACCCCAGTGCATAAAGCAAGGTCCATAAAGACATGGTTGGATGAGTTTGGTGCGGAAGAACTTGACTGGCCCACACAGAGCCCTGACCTCAACCCCATCGCACACCTTTAAGATGAACCATAAAGGAGATTGTGATCCAGACCTACCCATCCACCATTAGCATCTGACCTCACAAATGCTCTTCTGGTCAAATGGGTAAAAATTCCCACAGACACACGTTAAAATGATGTGTAAAGCTCTCCCAGAAGAGTGACAACTGTTACAGCTGCAAAAGGGGGACCAACTCCATATTGATGCCTATGGATTTAGAATGGGACGTCATAAAACTTCCTGTAGGTGTAACGGCTCAGTACTTTTGACTGTATGGTGTACGCTTCAGTTTTTTATTTTGAGTGGATTTCATAATTGTTTAGGGAATATCTCTACCATAAATAGATATATACATTATATTTTAAAGCTGGCAGCTAATACACACCCTAAAATATGCATACAGCTGTGGACAGAGACCATGAATTTTCCTTAAAATGGAGTGCTATGTTTGTGCTATATGATACTTACACGTATGGTGCTGCTTCACTACAGACTGCCATATTTTTAGCATCTCGTACGAGGAGCAATGGCTGGAGGGCGTTTCCCTGATTGTCTGCTGCACATACAACATACATGTTTTTATGTTTAAGCTACTTTGGGCAAAAGGAAAATATAAATGGATTTTTAAAATCTTTTTTGGCAGACTAATATTTGCAAAAGCATGCAAATGAATAAGCAGTTGTTAATTTGAAGCCACATAAGGCCCTGGATCGGAAAAAGTGAAGACACACTTAGTTTTATTTGTTTATTTGTTTGTTTGATTGTTTGTTTCTCCTTTAGTTCTTTTTTTAATTACTGATTGCAAGATCACCTGACCTGGGGGACACCGGACGGGTGCTGACAAGTCAGAAAGGGTTTCAAAGTGCCGTGGCCAGCATGCAAGAGATGACTATAGAAGATAGGTCCTTCTGCTAAAGTAGGGAGGTAATTCCCCATGTCTGGCCTTTAGCAGCTGTCATGCCACAGATGGACTGCGTTTGAAATAACCATGGAGCTTCTCAAACTGGACAGGGGACCCTGGGCGAAGGCCGCTGACCACACCATGCCACTCGACCACCCACTGTCCCAGGCACGTCTTCACACCCAGAAGGAATGGGCTGCCACATTTGCCCAATCTATGCAACAATGTCCTTCCTCACTAAGGTCATCTGTTTTTGGATCCCTCTGAGATGACAGATCAGTAAATCAGACAGTTTTAATTTAGCATGTTTTTATGATGACCAAGTTCTCAAAAAGTATGTTAGAGTACATAAGAGAGTAAGAAAGAAGAAAGCAAAGTTACTGGTACAGAGAAGGCTGGAAGGCATTCTTTGACCCTTTGTAAGAAGGTTGCAGAGTAAGTACTCTCAAAAAAGAATATTTAATTTAAGACAAGAAAATATGCAAAATGCATTGGTGTGAAAATAAGGAAAATGCATCTGTCCTTACGTGCAATCGAATGCAAAAGCAGTGGGTGTGATTGTGTATCCAGGAGTCTTGTACACATAAAACACTCTTACACGCACACATTCAGGTAACCATGCTCATATGAAAAAATACTCAAGCATAAAAATAATACTAATGGAATGAATGAGGAGTATATGTCCATTTTGCAAATCAGTAGTTTCACCAAAACTGCATGCCATTGTTTGGCTGTGCTATCCACAGATGAGAGGGAGTGTGGAAACCCAGGAGCTAGATATTTTTAGCCCGCCATTGTTGGGTACTAGAAACCTCTGCAACATGATCCTACCCCAAGCTCCTGCTATAAATAACTCAACTGAGCTGCCATAGCACCAAATGCATGTCCCTTTAAATATATACATGAATTTGGAAAGGGCTGGTGTATTTGGTTTTAGTGTGTTTGTTACATGCAGAAAATGTTTACCATTTGTTACCGTTTAGCAGTTGTTTACCATTAATGAGTTGTTGTTTTGTGGGGCCTTGCAATTGTTTTTTAACTTTCATTACATTCATACACACACGCAACCTAACAGTACATTAATTCTATTCAAACATATGACACGGTCGTCGGTAAATATTAATACAGCACATTTAAAAACGCTGTACTATGATAAAATCAAAATCAAAACATGACAAGTAGAAAGTAAAAAGAAAAAAGGCATAGTGACACAAACAAATCTGATACAAAATGGATAAAGGAAAAAGTAAATACATACTGTAAAAATTACTCATATAAATACATACCTGTGGGCATACACTGAGAAATACATAATGTAAAGGACTGCAATTGTCCTTGTATGTTTTTGTCGTTTTGTTTTGGTAAAACAATATATAAATATGTCTAATTTATTTTTAAAAATATATATTTTTGTATGTGCTTTAGTGTGGTTTGTGTGTGAATTTGTGAACGAATTTTGAGTGTACTTGTGCTATTGAACTTTGTCCTGTGCGTGACACCGTAGTTTGCACAATGTGGAGGTCTTTTTAAAGGTAGCCTGCAGGCGTAAATGAGGGAAACTGCATTATTTGTGCCTAAGCCGCATGAGTTTTATCTTCAATTTCTTGTACTTCATTTAGACAACGAAAGGATTATCGTATCATACATTTTGCATTCCTTATTGACCGCGGCGAGGTACGTTTGTTTATTCAGTCATGATTTGTAATTCGTATGTATGTATGTATGAGATGTATGGTTATGTAATTGAATGTTTGTCTTTATTATCTATTCACATAAGAAGTTTGTATCCGCGGGAACTGGATTGTTAAATGTTTGTTTGTATGTCCTGATATAGTTTTCATGGTGCTATATGACATCAGACGAGGCGGATAAAATTGATGATGAAACTTCAAATAAAAAAGAAAACTTAAGTATCTGTCGAGACTGTCTTTGGGATCCAAGGGCTGGTAAATATAATATAATATAATATAATATAATATAATATAATATAATATAATATAATATATGAACAGGCTTGCTTTTCCCTGGTCTTACACTAATATTTGAGTTGTAGACTGCAGCTGCAATGCTGTCATTAAAATGCATGTTTACAGACCTAATACAAAGGTCACATGATCATGCACACTGACACTAGGAATCCCGTTGGTACCTACATAATGGAATGAAAAAAAGCATAGCTCCATGGTGCTGAACTTGTTTGCACTAGAAGCAACCACAGTTTGCAAGGTATCCTGAGCTCGGCTGGAGCTGGAGGAGTGGTAGGTGAGGGGCAGGTGGTAGGAGGAGCCTGGTCATAAGGGATTCTAGCAACAAGACTCATGCCCCGTGCAGATGAAAAAATGTAACATCCATGCCAAGTTGTGAAGATTAAGTTTTATAATCTTTGGGGGACTAATGTTACCACTCCAGCAACACATCACATGCTGTGCTGGAAAATTTCAGCTCAGAGAACATGAGAATGTTACAATTACACAACCAGAGTGACATGGAAGCTTGGGTTTCACTTTGCGAATGACAAGTACTGGCTGGGAGCCCAAACAGTGTCCTTGGCAATTCTGCAGTCAGGCAAAACCTCACTAGGAAGGTCACAAGAAACATGCTGTACACTAGCTAGCATAAAACATTGTTGGCAGAACATCCAGAACATCCAGAATCCAGAACCCCAAAAACTCCCACCATTAAAACTGGTGATTTAGCCACCAAACGTATTTCCTGGGAAAAGCACTATATATTTTAGATTTAGATAAAATTATGATAAAATCCTAAAAGACTTATAAAATACAGTATATATTATACTTCATTCAGAATGCATAATCCATAATCACATTAAATAAAATAATTGTTAAATATTGTACATGATGGAATTAACGATGCATCCTGCAGTTACCATTGGCTGTCACCCTTTGACCTCGTTTAAATCTGTTCTCTTTATATCAATCCAAACAGTCAGTGTCAGTGCAATGTAGTCTTTGTTATTTCTATCAATATATATGTTATTAATGTGGGTCACAAGAAGCAGGTGGGATGTTCCTTTAATGTAATTCCCTTGTATCCAAGTCAGGGAACTAAGAGGGGAGATGAAGTCAGGCGTCTCCAAGATCCAACGAATACCTATATAATCTCTATATTATTTAAGATGACTGCTCATTCAAATTTTCAAAAATGTGAATCAAAAAAAAGATACACTCTTCTCCAGGGAAAATTTAATTCAACCAGATCAGAGGCATGATCTGAACCTTCAGTTTGTGAGGCGTGAGACAGTAAGCAAGATTAATGAAATAATCAATAAATAATCAAAACTAGAAGAAATGAGTTCATAGTCCATGCAATTCCTACCTTTCACTGCCCTCGACTATAATCATGGCTTAACATATGATGTTTTCCTTCCCAGAGAACATCTTTGTGCTCCTCAAAAGCATAGCACAGACAAGAAAGTACAGAAAATACTCAATCTTACAACCTGGGGTTTGGAATCAGCCCAGGTGGACAAATGCCACCCAAAACAGCATCTTGTACACCCAGATGAAATTAGGCTTTTATTTTTGTTTTTTATTGACGGGGACCCCCCACTGTCCTGTGTGTGAGCTCAATTTTATCAGGAGGATCCCCCCACCCTCACCCCAAGAGTGGCATCCCTTATTTCTTGAGATTGAAAGTGGCAACCCTAATTACAATATACCACCAGGCTTGGCCATTAAGAATGTAATTGTTTTTATAGGCACACATTACTTTATCACTTTATTGTGCTTGAGTATTCGCACACCTCGTGTTCCCATTGCAAAGCCAAAGCCAATTTCCTGGTGACGGCACTGAGTACGAATTAAGTGATTTATTTGTTGATTACATTTTTGCTGCATGTTTAATCTCAGACAAGTTGTTCTGTGCATAATGTACAAAATGCAAATGCAAGTGTTACATTAGTTTAATAACACTTTGGTGGACGCTATGAACTGTCATTTATATGGGCAATATTACCGTTATGCACCTCTGGAATAAAGCTCAAACACATATTAAGATACTGAACACCCCACCTCCACCCCACATGTCTCTGTACAGGAAGTACTGGGCTATTTTCAGAACAGTTTCCCTCACAACCCTGAAATCCCTCTCTCCACACTGTCTCAAAACATTTCACCCTTGCCCCCCGCTCCCCAGCCCTCAGCGAGTAAGTAAATTTAGACTCCAGAAGAAAAGTATCATTACTAGACTCAGTGTACAATTAATAAAATGTCATTTAAGTCATTATGTAAGTCGCATTACCAATTAATTAATTATTTTTTTTCTATTTGTTTATATGTTTTTCTGTTTATATGTTTGATTTAGTGATTGTGTTTGTTTTTGTTTGTTCATTAACTTACACATTAAATGTGTTACAGTTGACAAATTGTCATTTTTTTATGCCACCCGTATTTCAATACTTTGGGTTTTGTCTCAACGTAATACGTACATGTAGCTACCATCATCAGTTGCAAAAGCAAGTGTGATATTCTGAGAGTGAAATATGTCTGAGCAGCAGCAGCTGATGCAAATTTTGACTCCCAATGAAGGACAAGAGTTTTCCATTTATTTGTATTTATTATTCTGTCCATTATGTTAGGCATGACAGACAAGCATTCGTAGACATACTGAGGGAAGTCTCGGTGTACCTGTAGGTTTGCTCCATTGTGATGTGGTACAGTTATCAGAAGCAGGCCTCAAGAAAACAGACTTTTCAGGTCGAAAAAACCTAAGGAGAGTAACACACTATCCTTGGCTTTTAGACCCTGGGAAGGAGCTGCAAAGCAGGAACACAAAACAACGAGACCATTCAGCATGGTCAGAAGAATGGATCAGCTCAGTAGCAGCAGCACACTAGGCTAACACAGAGGAAGCCTTCAGCAGGGTGTTAGTCATCGCTAGAGACTCCACAATGGATTCAATTTCTATCCTGACGAACAACAAGACGGAGGAATCTTATTTCTCAGTCTCTTTGGCACCCATTCTCTCTTTTTAATGGGATCGTGGAGACATTTTTCAAAGTGTGGGCTGAGGAAATCCTGATTCATAAGCAAAAAGGCAATTCATCCCAGCAAAATATTTCTGCTCATTTTTTTTTCTTGAAGGAAATTTTCTGCTGATGTTTAGCAAAGTGGCGAAAAAGTTCCATCATTTGCAGTATATTTCAGTATGAGAAAAGAGATGTTCTCCCATATGTTACATTCAGAGCTTGTTTCTACATTGCACTAACTTTACATTTTAAGCCCTCTTTCCCACAATTCGGATCTTTGTATCCTTTCTTGCCAAAAGCTTTGCATAGGTACTAATGTTCAGAACAATGCAAACACTTGCCTGTTGCAGAAGACACCTTCTGCATTGAACAGACGTATGTAGACTCATCCATCTATCATATAACTACTGAGCCTGGTCATCTCAGGCTGCAGAGACCACAAGGTACCCTCTGGAATGGGATGCCAGCCGATTGCAGGGCACATACAACTGCAGTCTATAGGCAACTATGCGATGCATGCCTTGGGAAGGAAGCACGCACAATATGAGGAGGACATGCAAAAGGAGGTAGGATTCCACCCCCCCAATCGCTTACGGCCATACCACCCTGGATACGCCCGATGTCAGAAGCTGAGCAGGGCAAGACACTGAACCCCCAAT
>JAODUD010000088.1:2121395-2138228 GCA_026784285.1 Stomatorhinus walkeri | reverse complement strand
ATGGTCATGTGACACCAGCCTAGCCAATCGCAACCCCTCATCCATGAGCGCCTGCTTCACGAGGTGGCGACTTAAGGCTGTGTGAGCAGAGCCATCAACTGGAGGGCAGGGGGGTTGAGAATGGCTGGACTGTGAGCCCAGGTCTGCCAGGACAGACAGAGAAGAAATCACATTAATGGCTCGTGATCATAAATGTGCGATTAAGAGCAGCAGTAGGTGGTCATTGGGAACAACACAGTGGTGTCTCTGGGCACTTTTCCACTGCAACAGGTACGATACTTTTGCTCCCCAATTCAGAAAAGTACCAAAAGTACTTCAACGTGTTGGTTTTCCACTGGTTTAAAAACCGGCACTGTAGCTGAAATTCTGAATGACATCACTGTGTATTTTGTACTGAATTAGAATAATGGCTATGTTCTATTGTAGGGCTGGGCAATGTGGTGCCATATTAGTACCAGTATCATCAGCTGGTTTGAAATCATCCTGCCCGGAGAGGAGGTTTAAGTTTCAAAACATTTTCACTTAAGAAACAAAACTCAGCAAGCATACTGTAATTTTAAACATTTTTCCTTTTCAGGATAATGTAGTATATGTCTATAAAATCAATTTCAAGTTTACGGTCACTGCTTTTGCATAAGCTCTGGATGCACTTTCTGAGACATTGTTTTGATCATTCCTAGACATGTTTTTGAGAAATTTATTTTCAACTCTTTTTTTTTTTTTTGTAAATATCTCGATATTTATTACAACAAAATCACATTGTGATAATTTATTGTTTCCCAATATCGTGCAGCTCTAGTATATTATTACTTTTTTTCTTCTCATACCATCCAAATATTCTTTTGATTATTTTGACTAGATCGCAATTAAAGCTTGGGTCTCTTAATTTGTCCACGCATATATTATTATTATTACTTTAAAAAAAAAAATTTATCATTGTTTTCCATGTTCCCAGCTTTTTTTCCAAAATGGTGGTTGTATTATGTTTCAGAGGCAGACTATTTGCTTATACAATCCACAATGAACATGTTTGCACAACCCACCCCAAAGTATTGAAGTACCAAAAAAGTACCCCAGCTGATTTGGTACTTTAGGAACTGGAACTTTTGGTACTGGTTCTAAACTGGAAGTCGATGGAACAGGGAAAGTACCAAAAGCACCGTACCAAAAGTATGGTACCTAGACTGGTGGAAAAGCTCCCTCTGTTTCCCTCCTGACAGCACAGAAATCGATACCTTGCGATGAGCCATCCAGACTCTCCCCCGACAGGCTCTCCTCATCCGTCCCTGGCCTTAACGCTCCTTGGTGTCCACCTTCTGACCCCCCCACAGGCCTCTCAGCAGTGTCATGGAGGGAGTCAGACACGGTCACCTGCAGCGGAGCAAACCTGTGGCACTAAGGTAGAAATCCCACAGAAAAGCCAGCCACACGTGTGTTTGCATCCTATCACGAAGCCAGGTTGCTGTTTCTCGAGATGCTCTGAGGCGTGCTTACCTCCTGCTTCATGCGCTTCTGGGACGGCAAGCCATATTCTTCTGTACTTGTCCTACTTCCAGAGATACAATCAGCATCACCATGATGCCAATAAACTTCCCTACATTTCTTCAGCCATTACACTGCAGCAACTTAAATGCATTTAAATATATTGTTGACACATTTGCACAAGGTCATGTCATTTGTTTGGAGTACCGTTGAGCTTTTCCCAGGGAAATGGCAGTCACAGTTTAATACCGCTTCCACGAGACATGTAACTTTTCAAATATATGAAAACTATACTTTACAAAAGATTAACATCCCTCATAAACATCTGCAAGATATTAATATTAGAGGAATTAAAAATCCACAGTTGCTATAATAAAATTCTTTTACATTTATGTTTACATTTACATTTGATTTTTATTTAGCAGAGACGTCTGTTCAAAGTGACATACAAGGAAGACAAAGCACATTACAGATATACATGCTGTTGAGGAGATGATTAAGCAGAACTACATATAGGCTGAGCTTCCAATGAATACCCAGTTACAACTGTAAGTAGTATAGGAGCAAGAACTGAACAATATCTTCCAAACCAAGCAAGAACCTAATAAGACAATTAAATTACCAGGAGTCCAACATTAAGAACATTCAGAGAACAAAGAGAGGCATCGGGCCAGTAGAGTACTATAGTATGGTACTACAATATGGTACTACAGTAGGGTACTACACTGTCAAAAATAGTACCGATTTGTACGTGTGAAGGTATAATTACTTATCACTAGGACAGTAACCTCAAGGGTCCGCCAGTTGCACCCTAGCGGTAGGTAAATGCATCTTTTAGTCTAATTTAAGGTACAGAAATGGACTCTGAAGAACATTTTTGTACCATTGGGGTACATTAGTATCATTTGTACCTTGGGGAACAAAACTGTACCAAATCTGTACCCTTTTCTCTGACAGTGAACTAGTATACTAATCAAAGTAGCTGTTACTTTGGTATAGCTGTTGATACAATGAGTGCCAGAGGTGAGGGACAGAAAGGGGACCATTTCATGATATAACCCCTTAAATCACAGCATGAGAGCACAAAAGAGAGATCCCAACCTGGCTTTGTTAAGCGTGGAGGTGTAGGCGCACTCCCGGGCCACCTGCCTGGCCAGAGAGAAGAGCTCCACCCGCCTCAGCAGCAGGGCATCGTCGCGAATGCAGAACTGCGCGGCCGCCTCGTTTATCAGCATCTGCGCACGGCCAGCAAGCAGCCGATCCGGTAGAGGAGGAGGTTGAGAAGGTGAAGAAGAAGCCATGTCTGTCAGCATGCTAAATGCAGGCCCCACTTTAAAAAGCAGGACGGAGGCTCATGAAATGCCAGGAGATCGATGTAAATGAAGGTGCTGTGGCGTCACGCCACCAGGCCGGAGGATCTGACTCCCGCCCCGTTCCGTGTGTGTGGAATTTGCACAAGTTTCCACTGGGTGTTCCAGTCTCCTCCCACAATCCAAAAATATGTGGATTAAGTATCTCTAAATTGCCCTTACTGTGTGACTATGTGTGCCCTGTAGTGGACAGCATCTGAGCCAGAGTGTTCCTTCTGCTTTCCTACCTTGACTCTGTACTAGATAAGTGATGAAAAATGGATGGTTGGTTTAAATTAATATCATATGAACCTAAACAATATAAACATACATCACCTTTGTATTTCACACTTTTAAGGTTAATAGTTACATTACTAATGTACATGGCATTTGCTAAATAGAACATTATCAATCTGAAAAAAAAGAAAAACTTCCAGTGATTGTATGTAAGTCTATAAAAAAGAGCTTTAAAATGCTGGAATGACATGAACTATGTGTATAATGCTGCATTTCATTTGAACTCGTAAGTCGGAGGTTCTAGTCAGAAATTTCAATTGGAATGCCCCCTGACATCAGAGTACTGACTGGGAAGGTTGCAGGCTGCAACCCTGATCTCAGAATTCAAGATGGCTGTGTCCTTCATTAGCATTAGCGAAAAATGTAGTTATATACTGTATATTACATTTAGGTCTTATTTGTGGCTTATCAAATCAGTGGTGCACGCATTAATGTCCAACCACTATCTGTGGGCATTTTGCTATGGTGTTTTTATGCGCAAAATACCACGCAATGATTTGTTATCAACCGGTATTGCTAACAATGGTAAACCATGAACCTGGCTAGATGGGACTTCTTGTACAGCCACATAACTTGTTGGATTTAAGGTAGTCTGGGCTGAAGGGGATTCAGATAAAAGCCGTTTAAACTGAGGTACCTTAAATCCGACAAGTTATCCAGCTAAGTAAGAAATCCTGCTTCTTGAAACAGGTCTCTGGTATTGATAAATGGCTTTCTGACCTGTTGTACTGGAATGTTGTTAACTCAGGTGCCACTTCATTCCCAGCTCTGACTTCTGACCCCCGAGGAAAATGGAATGCAGCATAACTGACCTAGCGACGCTGATTCTCCGCACTGCTTGGCAGATGTCCTCTCTCTCACCTCATGGTGTGACAGTTGCTTGCCCTCCCGCCTCCTGGAGTCGAACCGTCCGTAGATGAGGCTGTACTTGCGGATCTCCTCCTCTTTGGCCGGGTCGTGAGGCCCCAGCTCAAAGATGTGGCCCACGGTTTTGGCCAGCTTTTTGTTCAGGTTGAGAAGAGTCATCACCTCCCCTGGTTCAGTCTTCGGGACGGTGCGTAGGTGCCGCCCCACACTGTCCGCCACCAGTCGCACCATTTCCGGGTCGAGCCGTCCTCCGGGCCAGGCTGAGACGCAGGAGGAAGTAGAGGCCGGAGGAGTTGAGGGTCCTGCTGGGGGAAGCGGTGGGCTGGACTGATCCTCATCCACCATCGGCCCTGATGCACTGCCACTATCTTGATCTGGATTTAACCAGTGTGGGTCCATAGGGGACAGCTTGTCCCGATAGAGGCTGTCAGGAGGTTGCGGGGAGGCCTGAGAGGAGGGGCTTTTAGGGCTCCCGCTCCGCATGGGAGTAAGCGACACCCGTTCCTCCCTCTCACAGGGAGATCCCGGCTGCCCATTGCTCACAGATTTCCTTGTCCCCGCCCCCGCGCTGCTCCCACTGGTGTCGATCTTGAACAGGGGGATGCTGCTTAGCGGCACGTTGGCCAGAGGCTGGTTGAACAGCGTCGGATTGGCGGCCCAGTCTCGGAGAGCCTTCTGCAGACGCCGCACGTGTAGAGGCTTGGTGGCCATACCCACCAGGGCCATTATCTCCAAGAATTCTTCCTCCCCAGCCTCACACAGCTGTTGGACATCATCGCCGCCCTGCTGGATGAAGGTGTCATAGTATGCCAAAAGGTTGGCCCTTTGCAACACTCGGTACAGCTGTAGCTCCCCGAGCGTGCGTGGCAGAGACATAGTGACCTGAGGGGAGAACCGGTAGCAGGAAGAGAACTAGATCAGAAGAAAAAACATGAACATATTACATTCTCCTTTTGAGATTTATTACAAGCTCTTTACTAAATATATTTGATTTCAAATGGCCAACAAGACAGTTTAGCCATGCCCAGGTGTGGGAGGATAGTGGTTTGCTACAGATAATGTTACAGTACGCTATGCTACTGCAAATAGTCAAAATTAAAAATAAAACCACAAAAACAAACCATTTACAGTACTTGATCTTGGCTCCTAAACATCTCCTGGCTCTAATTACACACAGAAACGTTTTACTCTTTTTCTGAACACTGTGAGGTCTGGGTCTACTGAGCATACGTCAGAATTTTTATAAGCTGCTTCGCCTCTTTTGTGATCTTTCCTTGGTCCTGCGGTGGTGTCTGACTTTCTGGTTCAGGGCCCACGGCACATTATTGTCATGTCTAAAGCAGTATTTATTGAATTTATTTATTTAATCAAATCTAAAGGTCAATATGCCAGACCATTATTAACCTTGCAGCCAGAAATATCAAAAGCAGAGCCTATTCAACCCTGGCAAAATATTATTATTATTGTTGTATTTTATTATTATTATTATTATTATTATTATTATTATTACTGAATTAAGACTGGTCAATGTTTTATCAGGCTTAATTCATAAAAACCATAACTCTACGCATATATCTCTCAGCTGTACTGCACAAACCTAAGGAAGAAGACATACATCGAAATGATGGGAAACTATTTAAAGAGTTTCAAAAAATCATTTTTATTCACCTCCCCTAACCAGAAGTAGCTGAGTCGTATTTGTAAGCAGCACATTTAAACGTACTGTTATTTCGTTATGCCCTTTGCAGTCAAATTTTAACCCGAGAATGAACAATCGTGGCTAACGCATTAACTTATGGGTCTTTTCTGGATTGCGGAATTCAGAACCAAGTATCAGCCTTCAGCAATTTCTGAGTATTTAAATTCATATTCAGGAGGTATAACCATCAAATCATTGTCATTATAAAAACAACCCTGCATCCATAAAAAAGAAGATATCGATCTAGTAAAGTACATTTTTTATACTCGGGGCTTGGGTTTTAAACGCAGGTTATTTTCTTAAAATTAAACTCTATATACCTCACGGATATTTAAAAAGTACTTCTGGATTTAAAATATACAGTTCTTACCTCGTCCGAGTCCGACAGCTTGATGGTGAGTGACAGAGGAGACCTCCGTGCGTTAAGTGATCTCAGAAGGATCTCCTGGAGCCGCGTCCAGTTCTCACACACTCACCGGCTCTGTTTGATTGTCTTGTAAGATTACCGTATATCGCGACACTGTTGCGGTAAGCAGTGTTGAGCTTTAACGCCCTTCAGCTTTGTAATCGTATGTCGCTGAAGTCTCACAAGTTAGAGATGCTCCCATCGCTGACAGATGGCTGTATGGCTGCTCATTGGGGTAAATTAATTCGAAGAAAACTGGCGACGCGATACTTTTGAAGTTATATTAATTTCGTTTTATTTTCTACTAATAGATTAATCGACCAGTCTGATTATTGCCTCTAGACTTGTTCGTCACACTTAAAACGCCTATTAGCCTGTGCTTGCCTGCATAGCTAGCTGCCTTTCTCCCTTGACGAACTTCATTGTTTGTAGTAACCTTTTGCTGGATGTGTGGGCGCGGGAGACCCGGGGGCGGACTGCAGAGCGCCATCTGACCGAAAAGAGCCTTCCTCTCCCGGGTAGAGAGGCGGGTTACTAAGAGAGTTTGCAGAAAATGGGGTGTCAAGGGGCATTAGAAGACGGCACGTTATAATTAAGCATTTCGGTTATTCAGGTTCTCTAAACAACATCAGTCATTGTCATACTGGTAATGGTATAGACCCAGAAAAATACTACTTACGCTCTATGCCAAATATTTGTGGACCACATAAATGAAACTGTGTAACTTAAATTATGCACAGGCTACAGTGATACGTGATGGATATTGAACTATATACTCGCATCGGTGGTTTTGGTCGTTTTTATTCATCATAGACGAAATTCAGCAAGTAAGCTGACACGTTCTGGAGCTGTGAGCCCCTGGCTGTGGGAGGCGCGTGGGCTGTTTCCGACTTGATGTGCTGCATTTAAAGAGTGACGCAGTTGAAGATGGGGATTCCCCAATGATGCAATTCGCCGAAAAACCAATGATAACGCAAACGTGGACAGACACCTATAAAGCATGCACACCTTTATTGGGCATTGCCTTTTCCGGTTTGCCCGACTGTTCCTTATTGATTTACGAGCTATGGGAGGATGTAGCCAAATATGTTAGTACCCCACGGTCACTTCCTATAGGTGAAAACTTGCATAAGATGCCTACATTTTTGTGACGATGATAAAAAAAACAGCGTATTTCCATTTACAAGACGTTACATTAACTGAAGCGACACAAAATGTAAGCTGGAGTAAGGAATGTAGTTCACAGTTCAGCTTTGTGGCGACAGTGTACAGTCGAATATTGTTCTTCCCACCCCCCTCCATGAACACTTGGGTCACCCGTGGGTGTTGCAGCATGTCAACACGTTCTTAAAACCCCCTCCTGGTCAATTCTCTGCTTTTCTTGTCAGCAAATACAAAGCACCATGTACGTAGCATTTATCAATTTATCTATGCGCGCGTGTGTGTGTATGCGTTTTTTCACAAAAGGACCTCTCCCATACACATACTTAGGTTTTATTTTCAGCGACTGTAAATTGAAATATTTTATTACAATTCAAACCAAGTACCAGGCTTTGGGATAAGGCAACGCTATGAGATTTTTGTTTTTAAAATGTATGTGCTTTTTACTCAAGTGTTAATTATACTTCTGTTATGATTACTCAGGAATGTATTCTGCTTCAGCTGTAACTCAACAGCCTATTCTAGGTCAGTTTCCCACCTCCGCGCGCAGATCGCCATTTTCACACACAGTGCAGTTATATTCAGTGCGGGTTTTGTCCAGTAACTTGGGAGCGCTCAGTTACAGTCGGCAGAAGAAGTAATCCACACTTCAGCTGGCGAAGCGTCAGCTCCGAGAACTGGATTCATATTTTCGGGACTGGGAGTCCACTTCCATTACGTGCTGGACATCGCTTTTTCATATTCATATTATTTTTTTTCCTCATAGCAGCACTTAAATGTGCATTTCCACCAAGTAGGCAAGGGCATACTTCCAATTGTTTTAACACGAACTGGTGGATAAAAAGAGTTGATTAGAGCAAATATCATTCAATTATTATTGAAATTATTGTGGATTTTGGATCGAAATACTGAAAATCCATTACTTTAGTGCGTTAAAATCGTTTGCCCAATATTTTACCATTTATCATTCTTTATTTTTAAATATGTTATTGACGCAAATCTGCCTCTGCCATGTTCAGTCATTTGTTCGTGTCAGCCCTCAGTATTCTCTCAGCCATCCACAGATGGCTGCTAATTTTCCAAAGATCGTATTAGCGCTGCATAAAAAATAGGCAGAAATACAAAACTGTGCATCCGAGAGTGTAGGAGGGAGGGCGGCAGAGACACAAGGAGGAAAACACAATAGGTTGCAGCTGTAATTTGAACGTTCCTGAGGAAGTGAGGGAAACAAGAGGCCATTTTTATAGAAAATAGGAATAGGCCCATCTAGTGGAAAATGTTGTTAAATAATAGAATTATTATAATCCAAGTTTGCAGTGACCAAAATAGTACAGACGCACAGGTAATATACACGATCATATGTTCAAAACATCTTTGCACTAACCTATACAGTGCAGATAATATACCTCATCCCTCTAACCTATACAGACAGCTGTCTATTCCCATGACGATTCACTCGCACATATTGTGTTTTACAATTCTACTTATTTGTATAAGTTATTTTTCTCCTTTTCTAAATATAATAATGACATAAATAGTACTGCCAGACTTTGTATATAATGCTCTGTTTTCCTAGTGCAGTCACAGTGCTGTGTGCACAATAATTATATTATGTATAATACATGTATTTTGTCATTATGATATTATGCATACATGATTCTACACATATATTTTGCATATATAAACACCATGATGTTTAATTTAAATTAACTGATTCCTCCATCCATAATGATTACAGTGGCACTTTTATGGACTTTCCCCACCCCATCATACTCTGCATGACAAGCATGTAGATGAGGAGGAGCTGCCTGCTCTGGAGTTCAGGGGCCCCTGGACATGTGAATATTCTGCTAAGGCTCGGTCTGTACTGGCAGCTTCTCATCACAGGTACAATGGCTTAGAGTGCTGAACCACATGCCACCCCCCTCCATCTCCAATATGTTTTATCCAAGATGGAGTCAGTGTGAGCCTGAAGCCCAGGCCTATTATTGAGTTGACTTGGGGGGGTAATCAGAAATATTGGCAGGACATCAACGGTTTTATATGTTTATATATAATCTCATTTTAAAACATTGCTATAGTTTTATTATGTTATGCTTTATGTTTCAATTTTATGTAATTTTGTAATTCATAATTTTTGTAATTCAGTGCAATATTCAGTGCAATTTGTATATCTTTAATATTTATTACTTATTTTATGCCTCACATTGAGTCGAGTTGTGTTTTCAATTTTGTTGTCCAGGTGACCAAGTGACAATGACAATAAAGATTACCTTTATGTTTATTTTGTATATATATATATATCTCAGGGGTGTCAGAAGCATTTTCCAAATGATTAATTATGGAATGTTAGGGGGACACGCCATGATATATATTATAGATTTTTATACTACCTAGTTGACCACTAATAATCGGAATAAATGGTGGAAATTCTTCTAATTGGCTGAGCAGTGTTGTTAGTGATACAAGAAAAACATGGATGGGGAAGATGGCTCCCTGAGCCTTGTTATGTTGGAGCCTATCCTAGAGGAAGGATGGGTGAACACCCTGGAAGGGAAACTGGTGGCTAGGACACAGACACATGTACACATTATGGCCGATTCAGAGATGTTAATTTGTATAACTGCCTGTTTTCCCAGTCAAACCACTTACACGTAGGATTCGAAGCCCAACCCTACTGGCATTCAGCTATAGTGCTACTCTCTGAAACATCATGCTGTCCAACGTTCCTGTTATTTTCCAAACTTTCCATTTCCAAATCTGTTTAGCTGAAATCTGAATGAATCTCCTCTCAGTGGTAATGTAAGGCTACTTTGGATTCATTATTACCAGACAATAAAATTCCATAAACAAGCTAGTTAGCTGACAGGTATGTTATGACCATGCAAGTGTTGTATAATGACTGATCATGGATGTTAATTGTTTTCAGAATCTGGAGCATTCACATAGTCTTCTCATGGGTTTTCTTTTATTTTTCCAGTTTCTTCTTACAGTCAAAATAGACTAAACGCTGTCCTGAATAATTAGTCACTCTACTGGCAAATCCAAACATTGAGGTTAATAATAATAAAATACACAATTTTTCTAACAATTTATTTTCTAGATATTGAAATGCGGATTAAGAAACAAGACGTTCAGCCAACACCAGGCTGGGCTGCCAGGTCTCCCGCATCTGGTGTGACGCTCACGCTTTCAAACTCACAAGCTCACGCAAGAAATCTTACGGCCAATCTGTATTATTCCATTATAAACCTAAAATTAGCCAGATCAAAAGCGTCGGGGCAGTTTGCAAACACTGCAGACTATTTCCAATTAATAAAACTGTTACATATTCCACATGTAAATGAGTCTGCAGACTTGTCTGGAATTGAAAATCTCACGCCAGACAACTGCCCAAAGTTGGCAACTCATAGTTGGTGATAGCTTAACGTATATTTACAAATATCTTTATATAATCATCTCTGATTTGTGGGAACAGCAATCATATCTATAATAATGGTTACTAATAACGGCTGAGTACCTTGATCAAGTCTTCACATTAAACTGAGTCCAGAAGCGTGTATACCACCCGTCTTGCCTATACTTCTCTTCAAATGTCTAAATAAAGAGAAAAAGTTAAAGAACACCACCATTAATAGTGCGTCTGGGTGATTAGGATGAAGCAGAGAATGAGAAAAATGCCAAATGCATTTTATCCTTGCATGTTATTTATAGAGTCAGTGTCTCTTTGCTGAACAAGCACTTGGGAGATAAATGGATTTTTTTACCTTTTGCATGGAGCGCAAGGGGTTAAAGCTAGTGGCGGAAACGAGGTTGAGATTTGGATTTGTCTATTGCCCTCGGAAGTGAAAAAGAAAAAGATAAACAAGGGGACTTCGGTCAGTAACGAAGCGAACAATCTATTCAGTTATGGCCAAACTGAAATGAACGATCTATAATAATTCAATATCGTTTTAAAGAGTGAGATCCGGCGAAAACGATCTAGGACTTCGGTGCCGAGTCGCCGTTTGTGTCACACGATGCTTAGTCGGTCGGCTAATGTCCAGCGTGATGTAGGTACAATGTATTCCCAAAGTCGTAGGTGTACAGAGTCCCAAATTATCTGAATATAGAAACCAGCAGTACAGACGTTTAATAACTAATTTGGGTAATCGAGACGCGGCCATAAAATAAAAGATTAAATCAGCATGCTGTTTTGCTTTTTCTCAAATGGACGGGAAAAGTAAGTATTGTTTGTCTTTAACGTTTCTCATTTTATTTTTTAACTAATGTTACCCATTGAAAAGTTAAGCAAATTAGCTAGTAAGTCCAACGAGAAAACACTGGCTAATGTTACGCTCTTGGTGCATCGGCAGTGCTGTTGTACTGTAGGACCGTGTGTTTAGCTAGCTGCCCGTCGTGTTGTCGTGCCGAAAAGGAAGCGTTTTATACCTCTGTGAAGCGCATTGCCGTGATCAAAACAAATATCCTTCGATTCAGATAAAACTTTCATTTTTTTTCGGCCCAATCCGTCGGCCTGTTTTTCCTGGTGATCAAAACTCGCCACATTTTTAGCACAAAGTGGTTCCAGAAAGTCGTCGCCTATCGCAGTAATGGATATATAGGCTACTATACATTTTAATGCGTACTTGTGTCGAAAAGGTCTTACTAAAACGAAAGTAGTTAAATGTTTACTTGAGAGCAGTAGGCTAATTAATGCGAATTCATTTTCCGGATTAGGCTTTTTGAGATACTTCCTGTCGCGGTATATAGTACAAAACTCGTTCCATAACTAAGATTATAATTATTATGTTCAACAAATAATTGTACTTGTCGGAAATGTTTAGTAAAAGTGAAAACATAATAGAAAGATGACATTCGTGGTTGAAATTCCAACATATGAGTGTGGTGTAAAACAGTCGTAAATTGTGTAATGTATTTTTAATTGTGATAGTTTTATTGCCCTACCTTATTACTTAATAAAAGCTAATGGCTTTTCTAGTGGCTCCAGCATATTGCTCTAAATCAATATCTGTCATGTTTCTATTCTGTTTTCTCTGTAGGTCAGAGGGCTTTTATGGAGCATAAAGCTAGTGGGATACAGAGCTAATGATGGATGAGTGTCTCAGTGCTGACATGGACTTTTGCAGAGCAGGCGGTGACCCAGCCCCTCAGCATTGTGGGGGGGTCGGGAACACCGTCGGGAATGGCCTCTGCCATAAGTCGGCATCTGCGCCTACCACCGTTGTGAAGCAGAGGAGAGGTCCGGTAGTGTACAATGGTATGTGGACGTCTTCAGGTGTGAGAGTTGAAACGTGTGGCACCTTGAAGGAAAGCTGGCAGGAAGATGAAGAGGAGCAGGATGGCCGGCAAGCTCTCGAAGAACTTGAAGACTCTTTAGATGGGTCCGTGGACTTCGGCGAGATGATGAAAGGGTCCGATTTGTCTGCTCACCCTGTTCAGACTCAGGTTTTGGAAAACGTAGAAAATGAGAAGAAGCAAAAGCACCCACCTGTGTGGAAAGGAAAGACGGACAACCGAGAACTAACTAACCAGTGCCTTGAGACCTCGATCTGCCATGAAGAGGCATTTGGATCAGGGTTGGAGGCAGACTGGGAAGCTGGGAGCAAAGATGAGGTGGCTAATTGTGGTAGATGGGAACCACTGAAGAAGGAGGAACAGGAAGAGGCAGTGGACCTCAGTGAAAATCAAGCTGACATGAGTGAGGGGGGGCGGGACGCAGGCATGAATGTAGAAACAGGGTCTCACAAGTCTGGGGGAGGGAAAAGAAGCAGAGGCCGCAGCGGTGGAGACCAGAGCCAGCAGCAGATGGCGTTCTCATCCTCAAAGTCATCGACGTCTCGGGGGCGGCACAAGCAAGCCAAGCGCAGGCACCATCACCATCACCATCAGGGGAAATCCAGAGGGAACTTTGGCTCTAGGGCGGCCCTTGCTTGCCGGGACTTCTTGTCGGAGTCTCTGCCCCCCTCGTGCCTGTCATGCATACGAAGGATTGTGGAGCTCATTTTCCTAGTGGCCCATCAGTGCAGGGAAGTGGTGGAGGCCGGCGGGGCTCTTCTCTATGAATCTGGCTCCCAGTTGCTCAGCAAGGCTAAGGACCTGCGCGCTCTAAGGGCAGAGGCCTGGTGCTTCATGGGTAGGGTGTGGTGTGCAGGAGTGGCAGTGTGCACACGGGCTGTCAGTTTTGGAAGGTCAGGCTGGCGATGGTTTGCATCCTGTGTTGGTGTCGTCTACAAGGCTGTCTTGCTAGGATTGGGGTTAGCAGGAAGCCTGCTGGACAGACTGGCTGGGGACAGGGCTCAAGCGTGGTGGGCTGCATTTTTCAATTCCAGCATCTGGAAGTATACCGCAGTGATCCTGAAGAAGATCCAGTCCTTGTTCGGGAGATGCGACCCTGAGATTTCTGCCTCCCACTCTGAGTCCTCCAGGGCTTCAGATAAATGTCATCCAGGAAAGCAGCTGGAGAGACTGCTAGGTCTGGCCCATATTCCTGAAAATGAACTGGATCCCTTTGTTGTCCTTGGAGTGGAAGACAATGCTACTGATCCTGAGCTGAAGAGGGCGTATAGACAGCTGGCTGTGCAGGTGGGCAGCATGTCATCCTGCGACGAGCCATTTATTCAGCATTTTAGGCAAATGTAATTGTTCATTTTCACTAGTTTTGTAATGTGCTCTTTAGTCAGAAAATGGAGGCTATTTGAAACTTTGAGCTTAATTCTTAGAGAAAAGAACTTCCCAGTTCCTTATTGTTATGGGATAGCACTTCCATTTTTCCAGGTGCACCCAGACAAGAACAAACATCCACGGGCTGGAGACGCCTTCAAAGTTCTAAGGGCTGCGTGGGACATGGTTAGCAACCCAGAGACATACAGGCAGTACCAGCTGTAAGTTCTGTAATAGTTAACCGACGGTTTATTAGGGAAAAGGCGGCACCCGTGACCCTTCCCTTGTTTGTCGCTGCATGTCGTTTCCTCAGGAAGCGAATGGCAGAGTCGGAGCTGTCCAGGTCGATGAATGAGTTTCTCACCAAGCTGCAGGACGACCTGAAGGAAGCGATGGACACCATGCTGTGCACCAAATGCGAGGGCAAGCACAAGTAAGCTGCACACTGCAGTCCTGTCTCAGCAGAGGGAGCGAGCGAGGTCACGGGTGACTTGAGTACCCTGCTATCTGCAGTGAGGGTTGCAACTTCACTAGAATTTCTGAGCTTTGGGGGGAGTGCGGGGGCTCAACTGGGAAAGCGTTTGATAGGAGGAAAAAAATGCACCTATATCCACATCCCTACAGGAGGTTTGAGATTGAACGAGATCCAGCAGAGGCGCGGTTCTGCGCGGAGTGCAACAAACACCACAGTGCGGAGGAGGGGGACTTCTGGGCTGAGTCCAGCATGCTGGGCCTGCGGATCACTTATTTCTCCTTTATGGACGGGAAGGTCTACGACATCACCGGTACTGTGTTCACTTCTGGGGTGACTGTATTCCTATATTTAGAATTAGAAACTGGTAGCACTGGGAAATGAGGTACCAGATAAAGGCTGGAGCCAGTAACTGTGACTCCTGTGAGTCTGAGTTGCATCACAGGCCAGATCTGTACAGGAAATTCTGCAGTTGTGGTATTCAGGCACGCTCCAGGGTCTCAAATGGCCAAACGTTTCCTGCAGCTGCCAGCCCTTCCAGCCGCACTTAATCCCCAGTGACCTGCACTGTGTAACGCAAACATCGCATTGGCAGGCTTGGTGCCCCAAGCGCTTCCTTTGAGGGTTTCTGGGTGGTGTGGGGAACATTCCAGACTGATAGGAACTGTAAACGGTTGAAGTGGGGAGGAAGACCTGGTTTTGGATGAGGTAGCAAGGAAGTATAGACTTTTACCTTCTGTTCCTTTTCCACCAGAGTGGGCTGGCTGCCAGAGAATAAGCATCACCCCTGACACTCATCGAGTGCCGTACCACATCTCCTTCGGCGCAAAGAACCACAGCAACAACGCACGTCATAGGTAGCACTCAGATCCTCTTTTGGAAACCTAAGGATCGTTTAGTATCACTGTGATAGGACAATATTATTACAAAACTATCACAAGCTTAAACATGCCCTCAACCTGCTTAACTCTTCTCCAGGGCTCCATCGGAGCAGCACCCTGGTCCCAATTCCGCTGCTGACCTGCAGGACTTCTTCAGCCGCATCTTCCAGGGACAGCCACCCAGTGGCATGGCCGCCGACGGAACCTTCTTTCCTCCAGGCGCAGCCCCGCAGCGCTCGGCAGGCCCGAGAGGCGGCAGCCCTCCCTCTGCCCCCCCACCGCACACGGGATTCTTTTCCCACAGGGGGCAACGAGCGGACAGCAGTGAGCCCCGGACCGAGAGCTCCAAGCCTGTGCGGCGAAGGAAGAAAGCCCGCAGGCCCTTTCAGCGGTGAGCTGGGCATGGCAACAAAAAAAAAAAAAACGCACATTGTCAGCTGTGCAGTCAGACTCCATCTTGGCCTGCACCACTTGCTGTGACCTGAGGGGGCAGTTTCTGAATTCAGCAGGCCCTTTTCAGGGAGCTACAACTAAAAAAAGCAGAACCAGGGACCCCGGAAAGGAGAATGAAGAAGCAGAATTTTTTATGAGAATATGGGCAAGGGTCTGTGTCTGTTGCTTCCTTCCTGGTTGGTTTCCTGTCAGAAATGTAGCCATACTCTTAGTTTATTTTTTTCTTTTAACAATTAAGTATTGCAGCCAACTTTAATGCCTCATGCTCTGCATAGTGGCAGGAAATTGCAGGGCTGGACACTTTAACACATGAAATTATAATCAACAAGGCATGTCTGAGATGCCAGTCAATGGAGTGACCTGCTCTGCGTTTGGTTGACAGCCATTGTTAACTGGTCCAGTTCTGGATTCAACCCAAACAGTACTCTAAATGTGTCGCCCATTTAAAGCATCCCATACTCAGCCCTGGTTTTCTTCGTCCCTTTTCTGTTGTACATTTGGTTTTATAATAATTTTATTATTTTTTTCTTGCCTCTGACAGTTCATTCGCACATCTGAGTCATTTCACTTCAGCACCAGATTATGCCATCTGATGGGAATTTTGAAGTGACGAGAAGAAATACACTTTTCTAGCTCGTAGTTCTGTTTTTCTTCACCCAGGAAGTCTTTAAATCAAATTTTTTTTTATGAAGGAGTTACAATGAATGTTTGTAAATTGAGATATACAGTACTGTGTACAAGTCTCAGGCAGTCTAAGAAAATGTTTAAAGCGCATTATCTAGGTAGTAAGTGTATGCTCATAAAACGCAGTTTAATATTAAAATGTATGCATATAGACAGTATTCACTGTAACGATAAAAGATTATGAGAATTTCTTCTGTTCTCCTAAAAGTTGCTGATGTCTAGTTGGATGGCTAGATAAACACAGCTTCAGATTACAAACCTCTCCTCTGGGGCACCCTAGCCACTAGATTATTTGATTAATTAGTTAACTCACTGAGGTTTTAATTGGGGAAAATGGTGGCGCAGGAGGTAGCACTATCGTTCGGCAACTGTAAGGTTGCAGGTTCGAGCCCTGGTTCCTCCTGACCCCATCAAAGTGT
>JAODUD010000088.1:2099824-2112366 GCA_026784285.1 Stomatorhinus walkeri | reverse complement strand
ACCCCTGCGGGGTGAGACCAATGCCTGGGGAGACCCCTGCGGGGTGAGACCAATGCCTGGGGAGACCCCTGCGGGGTGAGACCAATGCCTGGGGAGACCCCTGCGGGGTTTCGCCACATTGAGTCCGGCCCAGAGCGGTGCCTCACAACACCTAAGCTTCAGTCAGTCAAGTTCTTTCGATTAAAATCAAGCTTTTAAAATCATTGTCCCTATATTTACATTGAAAGGGACAGATCCCTGGCGTTTTGTGCCGTATTTCCCATGAATCCTTGATGCTGTAAGTTTGAAACGAGGAAAAAAAATCTTGACAATGGTGAAATCTTGACTGGGAATTGTATGAAATAACCATTTACTAGCAGTGATCTGTAACATTATATTATCAACTTTTGCTTTGGGATTCATTAATTTCATTACAAAATGTATCAAATTATGAGAATTTCAATCGTTTCCATGATACCAACTGTGACTTCTTTCAAACACTAATTCAGCTCTGTCCCTCCATACCCTTCCAATTCCCACCTAGGCCAGTAACTTCCTCCGTGCTTTCCGGACCATCCCCGAGGCGTCGGCGCTGGGATTAATCCTCTCGGATTCCGACGAGCAGACCGGCAAGGTGAGGCTGGGCCGGCTGATCCAGAGCTGGAACCGGTTCATCCTGACGCAGCTCCACCAGGAGACGCAGGAGCAGGAGGCTCCACAGGCCTACAGAGGACTGAGCGGCAGGTGACCCGAAGGAGCTTCTGCAGGGGTGCACCACAGAAACATCTTACGTTTAACACGTTTATTTCATTTGCTGAATGGTAGCATTGAGATTTTTTCGAAAGTATTTCAGAGTATTTCAACTCCTGTAGCTCAACAAGTAGAGCATTGTACTAACAACCAGAAGGTCTTTGCTTCGAATCCCAGGGAGCGCACACACATTGTAACCCATCCCTCTAATGTAAGTTGCTTTGGATAAAAGTGTCAGATGAACGTATGTACAGTAATTCATCTGGGCCTTCAACCAAAAACCATTAGGCAGTGGTGGGCTTATGACCCCACTATGCTCTTGGTATAATATAGGGGAAAGCAGTGAAGGAGTTATTGAGTTACAGAATAAACCAGCAACGCGGTAAGCTGACATCTGCCTGTCGGTGGGTCTCGCGCCGCCACACCTCCCTTTCACAGCGCCTTCGGCTCCTCGGGGGAGTCTGTAATCGGCCGGCTGTTCGGCTGTGAGGTGGAGAACAGCAGCCTGTGCCGCTGCACCAAAGAGACGGTGCGGACCTCCCTCACGCTGCTCTTCACCATGCACTACCCCGAGCAGACTCTGGGTGAGGAGCGCCCGCCTGCCGCCCGGCCCGGGGGGGGGGCTCCGCGTCCGCCACGCCGTTACCGTAGCCAGGGCTGCTCCAGCTCAGCCCGTTTTTGCTTCTCCTGCCGTCACAGACAAGACGATAAAGGAGTGCGAGTTTGCCGACGTACTGAAGAAGAGCATTTGCCTAGAGCTGAACACACAGGCCTGGTGTGAGAACTGCGAGAAGTACCAGCCCACGGTAAGCGTGACCTGCACCTTGGAAATGTTGTCGAGACAACTGAGAAAATCATTAACCCCTTTCTTACCATGGGGCTTCTTCCTCTCCTGGGTGGATGGAATGGGTTAGAGTCTAAGTCCATCCCTGTGCTCATCCTTGTCATTAACCATGTTTTTTTTCTTGCTTGACTTCCTAGTTCCTAGATAGCGCATCTTATTCTGGCCTGATGTTTATAACTTGCAAGCTTATGAAGTTGTGGTGTGACAAGATAGCCGATTTTCCTTTAGTCGAAGACACTGGTTTTGCTGGGACTTCAGATTTCCTTTAGTTGCTGATTATGTCTGACTTGGGCGCTGTGTTTTGTGTACCTGCATGTGAATTTGTAGTAATGTTGTAGCTTCACTTGTTCTGCTGCTGGGTGAAGGTGACACCCCGCCGTTGGTAATGGACGGCCTGCAGTAACACTCGTTTTCTCGATGGTAACCCAGGTGCAGACCCGAAACATCCGCTGCCTCCCGGACGTGCTGGTCATCAACTGCGAGGTGAACGGCATCAAGGAGGCAGAGTTCTGGAAAGCCCAGGCTGAGGTGAGGACCAGCCGGCCACCCGGAGAGCAGAAGCTGAAGCTGCTGTGACCGCTGTTTAACACGCAGAGATCAATCCTGACAGGATGTGGCGTCAGTGGCAGTAGTGGTTCACTTTGCCTTTAAGCGGGATCCATCACTGCATGATTACCCCAAACCATCTAGCAGTATAAAACGTAGCTTTCAAGCAACTCTATTAGTAATTGTAGTGGTGATCCTTTATTGGCCATTGTACAAATATGAGCACGGGTACATAGAACTTTGTCTGTTCGCCTGCCCCATCTTGCTTTTCATAGCTCAGGAGTCACTGTGCAGGATCAACCATTGTGTGGTGCTCCTGAAACTGGGGGGTTAAGGGCTTTGCTCAGCACTGTTCTGTTGAGGCTGGGGCTCAAACCGGCGACGTTCTGATCACGGGCACAGAGACTTAGGTTGCTGAGCCACTCGCCCCCTGATCCTGAAGATGTGCATCAGCAATTCAGAATGTTGTGTTCTGTTGGGGAGTTATGCGGGTAAACCTTCAGAAGACCAGAATGGAGGGGAACCCATACGATGCTGGCCTCATTTGATTAGTAGATGGTATCAGATCTGAGAGTGTAGAGGAGCAGGGTCACCATATAGTCGCAATGGACGTTCCTCCTCTCTCCCGGGAGATATAACAATCTCCTCCTCTCTGCCTTTTCAGTATGCTTTCAGCAAGGCGGCCAAAAAGGACGAGGTTGGGTCTACAGCACCAAAGGAGACCACTCCTAACGAGTGGTGTGTGGAGTACGTCTGGGGGCGGGGCTTCTCAAGGGTTCGGGAGGTGGGGTTTTGCATGAATATCCAATCAGAAATCCTGGAATGGACCGAGACACTCATTCCAGCATAGTTACCGTGACTATGCTCCAAACAGGCAAGTCTGAGGCATTAACCGCCACTGTATTTCTCCATTTGCGTAGTTCATTATATGCACGGTGTGTGTTTCTGCATAGGGATGAAATGTACTGTCCAGAAGGACTGACCTTCGGGAACAGCATTGAGGACCTGAGGCACGTGTGGATCCCACAGAGCCTGAAGATGTGTATCAGCAAGAGCCAGGGACTGGAGATTACCAGCTGGAGTGAGACAGAGGAGGTGAGTAGGAGGAAGGCCTTTGAGGCTAGATGGAATACAGCAGGGGGAAGCTATGTATGTAATGGCTGTAAAGTCCGCCAGGTGTAAGGTGCAGGGAGTCGCTGTACTTTAATGGGAAACACAGTTCGGACCATATTTACCAAAATTGAAATTTATCATGTTACATGTTTGTGGGGACAGACTAGAATTATGTAGAATGTCATTAAATTGAAAATGTCTGCCAAGCTAAGACAATGATGCTAATAACGATAAGTGACGGAGTCATTGGTGTATTGTGCCGTGGACATTTTGAGGGTGGCAACAACATAGGACCTACAAGAACATTGTACTTTCATGTGACCTTACAGCTGAGTCCATCAGAAGAGGCAGAGGGTGCTGTTATCTATGATCTGGTGGTTACTGTCCCACACCTACTGGATGCCCGCACAGGTGGTAATCTAGTGGCACACATCAAAGTGGGAGAGACCTACCATCAGAGGAAAGAGGTCAGTGGAGACGAGACCATGTTCGTACTACCAGAAGACTATTGCAAGTTGATGTTGTACTGCAATGCTCAGTGGTTAGATGCATATCCCAAATAACTGCAACTTTTCATTGAGGATATTTTGATCTGAAAACCTCTCGGGGATATTTTGGTGCAACTATTGAGTTCTTTTGCGTACTTGATCTTTTTATTTACTTATTTGTCTCTCTTGTAGGGAGTAACACACCAGCAGTGGTACCTCTTCAATGACTTCTTGATTGAACCCATTGAAAAAGTATGTAAAGTAATGTAGACAGGATGCTGATGACATGCGTATCTTAGAGTGAACTTTTGTGCTCTTTGATATAGTAAAATGAAAAAAATGTGTAGTATTGTATTGACAGAAGATTTTCCATCTCCTAGGTAGAGGCGACTCAATTTGACATTATCTGGAAGGTGCCGGCCATATTGTACTACGCCAAGAGGAACTACCACACCAAATATGACCTTCGCAGTAAGCCCCCAGCCCTTCACCTACTATCAGGGTTAGGGTTACTTTTGCATCGAATACATCCTGGTGAGACTGAGAGGGGGGCGGGATTATTGAGCACCGCCGCTCCCCATTGGATGGTTTTTCTTTTGGTTGAACCGGGATTTATTCGCAGTGCAGAAATACTCACACCAACTTTGGGTTTCGAAGCTTTCTCTGTTCTGTCAGCGCCTTGTGGTGCTATAACTTTATCGTCTTGGAGCAACTTGAAACTCTGTGATCTTTGATCTGGCTTTTCTGCGCCGCCCCCCCCAGTTAAGAACCCGATTGAGGCCAGTGTGCTGCTAGCTGAGGCCTCGCTGGCAAGGAAGCAGAGGAAGAGCCATGCCACCTTCATCCCCCTCATGGTTAGCGAGATGCCACAGGCCGGTGACCTGGTGGGATTAGATGCCGAATTTGTCACTCTGAATCAGGTCTGTGCTTGCGGATCCTCACTCTGAACGAGTCTGTTTTGACTGTTTTCCTAACTTTTCTAATTGCCTAGTTCTTAATCCCGGCGTAATAAGAAGCCTGTACGGTTCTCCGGCTCTTTACTCTTCTGCATCTTTCTTTCTGACCATTACAGGAAGAAGCAGAGTTGCGTAGCGATGGCACCAAGTCCACCATAAAACCCAGCCAGATGTCCGTGGCCCGCATCACCTGCGTGCGTGGCCAGGGCCCCAACGAGGGGGTGCCCTTCATCGACGACTACATCTCCACACAGGAGCAGGTAGAGGACCATGCCAGCACTAAGGGTGCGAGTAGCAGTGGCAAGTGGCAAGAGCAACTCTGGCAGTCTTGCATCCCGTCAAGTTTTGATGGCATCTGAAATATCTCTAAGATGTTTGCTAGGGGGCACTTATTTAAGGGAACCCACACAGAATCCTTTTGCATGACAGTGTCATAAACGGCTTCCTTGTTCCTGTTTCTAGGTAGTGGACTACCTCACACAGTACTCGGGCATCAAGCCAGGGGACTTGGACGCCAAGATTTCCTCAAAGCACTTGACAACACTCAAGTCTACATACCTGAAGCTGCGCTTCCTCATTGACACTGGGGTTCGATTTGTGGGCCACGGTCTACAGAAGGACTTTCGGGTCATTAACCTGCTGGTAGGCTTTAGGTTCTGCTCTTAGGCGGGGTGACAGCTGTCAGTGACTTTGGTTAATCAGCGTTCCCCCTGATTCGGTGTAGGTGCTGAAGGACCAGGTCATCGACACGGTGCATTTGTTTCACATGCCCCGCAAGAGGATGATCTCCCTTCGCTTCCTTGCTTGGTATTTTCTTGGTCAGTGCATTGCTGCTTCTGTTCTCCCTGTTAACACTGCGTACAATTTCTAACCAGTAGCTGCTGTAAATCCAAGGATCATCTTTGGCTGTGAAGCAGCTAGCCTAAGATCTTCATTGTTTTTCTTACTGCAAAGTGCATTTCATTGAGAAATAAATTAGGGATTTCGTTCATCTCATTACTGACCTTCAGTCAGGCCAAAACCTAGACTACACATAAAGAGTACACACTCTGTCCAAAATTCAGTTGACAAAAGCTGCCATTTTCCTCAGTGTAATATGGCTTTGAAGTCATCAAGCGCTGGTTTGCCTGAGCTAAAGAAATCCAAATCACACAATGAGAAAATGGTTAACACTCATTATGCAATTATGCTGTTTCCTCATGCTTCTACTACAGGAATGTACTAGGGTTGTATACAAGGAAATCCAGTGCATTTTTACTGTAATTTTTTAGTACCAAATACAACAGGCAATGTTTGGAATGAAGTTAGAAGGAATCTCACTGTAATGCTGTTACTGCCTGTTCCAGACCTGAAGATCCAGAGCGAGACCCATGACAGCATAGAGGATGCACGCACCGCGCTGCAGCTCTATAGGAAGTACCTGGATCTGAGCCGTGGGGGTGGAACCGATGAGGTGCGGAACATGCTGAAGGGCCTGTACGAAAAAGGACGCCAGCTGGACTGGAAGGTCCCGGATGACGACAGCGGGGAAGCCCAGGGGAGCCCCAAGAGTGAGCAGCTATCGTTCCTTTAATGCACATCTTACTCTACAGAACTGGTGCCTAACAAAATGCCGTGTTTTTTCGTCTTATACAGATAATGATGTATTTCCTTCTGTGATGGGACTATGAAACTGAACACGTGTCCTGTTTTAGACACTTCTGCTCTTTATAGAGTGATTTTCTACTGGGCACGGAGTCAGTCCACTGAACGTCCAATAGAAGAACCACGGTCTCCTCTTCAAAGGATGTTCTTATGCTGAATTTTTTATCTCACCAGCTCCTCTTGCCCAGGATTAATTTTTTTTCTCTCTCTGACATCAGTCAGTGAAATGGGTTGTAAAAATCAGCCTAATTAGAACGGGCATCTTTTATGCAGCTAGTTTTGTTGGGCGAAAGCGAGTCCCACCCTCCCCTAGTGGACATGAAACCTCGAACATACAAGCAGGCCCATGATCCCTTGATTCTCCAGTCATCTCCTGATATCCATGTATAGCCAGCATTTAAAATGCTCTTTAACTGGGAAATGTAAATGGAAATATACACAATAATTGGACTTGTACAGCATAGGGTGTGCTTTTTTGTATCTGCCTTTTTGTTGTATACATTTGTGCTAGTAATAAACAATAAATTGAACAATGTGCTCACTTTAAGGAAGAAATGGAAATTAGTCCAAGTCATCACTTTACGGACCATCAAGTCTTTATTAAATTTTGTATAATTTGATGACAAATTCAAAAACTGACGTTAAACTCCATTGCTAAAAAGTAGATCCATTAATTACTTAACATTGCTCAAATAAGTACAAGAGTTTTATGACTATAAAATTTGTCCTTTTTCTTTTAAACTCTGAGCTACTTTTCTGTAGCTCTCAGTAATGCAGGGACAGTCACACTTTTTGAAATGGACAGTCGGCACACGCGGTCTCTCTCTCTTTGGGGCTTCACCCACTTCCGAGCTCTTCACAGTTGTGGCCTTTGTCACCCGCGAGCTGCATTTGCAGATGCTTTACATGGTTCCTTTAAAAGTCAAAGCAGCTCCGCGTTTGCATGACAATCTCCGCCAGCTGCTGTTCTAAGGGAGCTATGCTGGTTCTCCTCTACATGACATAAATGTTTCCCTGGTGTTTTTTTTTTTTTTGCTACACGTCGACACACAGAAAACCAAGCGTTTATGCAGACCTGAAATCCTAGCCATTTTTACGTACTTCCATCTCTACTCTGCAGCATATTTAGTGCTCATACTTTGCCTGAAAGAGCTCCAATTACCCTCTTTAGCTTAGCCGAGTCCAGGTAGGCTACCAGTCCACCGTGATTGGCCCAGCACTCTGCCCCTTGGCTCCCAGGCTTTGGTTGGTGGTACGTAAGTTGTGTATGTCCGTATTCATGTTCCTGAAAACAGCCAATGCATTCTGCAAGATCAACAATCCCCCCACCCAGCGCTCTCAAAATGGCATGGGGGGCGCAGGAGTCCCACTTGTAGGTGCTGCCCTCTGAAAGGACATACACGTCTGCTAAACCCAGGATGACACAAAGGATCTTATATCCAGCACCTGATGCGTATTTCACCTTCCCACCACAAAGGGGAGACAAAGCATCCTTCACGTTCTGCTTCTCACTGGAACTCAGCACTATAGACAAGACCTCCTCTGATCGATGTGTCAGACTGGATATCGAGGATGCTTTGATGTTCCCAAAAGACACTCCCCAGAAATGCTGGCCTTTCAAGCTGCAAAAAAGTGAAGCATTAAGCAGTTTTCTGTTTTTTTACAAATTTCTTGGTATTGGCTAAAAAATCTGCATCTCTTCTTACCCTTGGCCTGCAAAGGGTTGATTGATGACTCCCATCACAGGCTCTCCAGTGGCTCTCAGATACACCCCGATAAGAACCAAGGCACAGTGAAGTCCGGATGGACACACTTCTTCTTCTGGTACTACAACATCTCGACCCTCAATGTACTGACTAGTTCCATCTGAAGCACAGAACAAACAGTAGATCTCTGAGGTAAAAACATTCCATGGGAGGAAAAATGTAAAGGTGTAGATTTGGACAGTGAGAGTCTACCAATATTGTGGGAGTACTGTGTAAGTTTAGACGGCAAAGACTTCTAGGCTAATTTGATCTCTACCGATATTGACCCCAAACCTACACCCCTGGAAAAAAGACCTGCTAAGGAAGCTAATTTCCCAAAGTTTCTTGATATCTGACTAAAGCACTTCTAGTCTTTTCCTACATAAACCTCTCTAGATCTTGCTTATAAGGAACAGTGGGGTGTTGATGTTACCAATGGGATCAATCCAAATGGCCACTTCACTGGGACACAGGAGTAGCTCCAAGCTTTCTGCAGCCTCATCCGTCAGCTGAAGGTCTTGATGAATGGTGTGGGCGAGCAAGTCCGCAGCTGCCTGGTGCCCATCAAGCACTGTAGCCAGTAGAGCTGCAGTGTCCTCCTCGCAGGAACACACTGTGACCTGGATGCTCTCTCCTGGGTCAGGAACACAAAGCGGGTCTGCATTCAGTTCCTGCCGACGAACAGTGATAACAGTGCAGAACATGCATTTAAGCATTTGACCATCATTGAGAGAAGACTCACCTAGACCATTCTCAAACTTGTTGGATTCCTCTCCATAAATAAAACCCGTCAGCTGTGGGAACTGTGTGAAAAGATAATTGAATGTTTAGATCATAACTTCAACAAAACATGGGTTAGCCTGAAACTGATCTTAGAGGGCATAGCACAAGGACACCATTCCATTCCAGGGTTTTGTCGATTATTTAACCTGGGCGACAAGGTCATGTCTGATCATCTCTTGGATCACGACGTCTGCCAGCGTCTTGAAATCCTGAAGAAACTTCTTGGTTTTATCATCCCCCGTCTTCTCCTGGACTAGCAGCTGGAAGAGCGGTGCCTCCTTCCTGCAGATGCGAGCGACGTTAGCCGCCTTCTCCGACACACGCAGCAGCGACCGCAACAGCTCTGCCATGCCTTTGTCGAGAGCAGGACAGACATACAGAGAAGGAGACACCATTTCTTTGACAAGGGAGAAGAAGCACATTTAAAATAAATGTTTAAGCTTGTTAAATTGTCTATTTACACACCCTCCCAAAACTAGGACACTGGGAAGCAGTGTCAGTGATAAACCTCACAATCTACATTGTCTATTTATAATCTATAAATGAGAGAGAATTGCCTTTAAAAGTAAAAAGAAGAAGAAGAAGAAGAAGAAATCTGCACATTTTATTCCATTATGTAAAAAGCTTTGTGGAGATGATGAATGACACTGGAAATTAAAAGTAAAAGAGGAGAGGCAAGATAAGCCTAACATTTTAAAGGAAGGAAATGGCAGAATAAATGACCCAGGATGAGACTTAAAACCAAACCAAACCTTAAATATTACTATGTATATACACTGGAGCGAATGACGGCAATTTTACGACTGAAAATAGACGTTTTTTAACTAAAGTGGAACTGCGTAGCTCGATATTTTTGTGACTTTTTGTGACTAAGGGACCGGGGCTATTGTAATAATAATAATTTTTTAAAAATCCAGAAAACAGAAGAGTAACAAAATGTTATGCTTAACTCTAGGACTGACAAAATACAAACGCCCCTTTTAGTATATATACTTTAATTTAAGTGGTCCAGTGTCAGTGAATGTTTTATGTAGAAAATAATAAGAACAAAATAAAAAGTAAAAAAAAAAGTAAGAAAAATGGTAAAATCAATAGGTCTACATAACACCTAACATGCTTTTGCAGTTGTCTGTTAATGTGTTAGTCATAACATTCTTCAATTTAAATACATTTAAAACTATTTGGCAACAATTATTTGACTTACCAATAAAACTTAGTTTGAGTATTCCCCCCTCCGGTTCCGACAATATACTGAGCTATAGTTTTCGATGCCTGTTCAATCCTCTGTGCAGAACTTCGTCCAGGTGAATGTCGATATATGCAAATCCCGGCACTTACCAGCCTCGATTGACTTCAATCCTAGTTCCTTAACCCATGATTCATTATGAGGAAAACGAAAGGAAGACGTGGGGATGGGCGGGCCCGAGTTATATTCATTTCTGAAGATTATAAGTAGCCTATATAGCCTACATATGATTATCAAAACCAGAATTATGGTTAAAACTCATAGTGCAATATTTTAAAAATCCGGAAGTTACATTTTTAAAAACTATAATCTGGAGAGTGATAATTTTCGAAAATATTTTGGAAAATTAATTTTTATACAAAAATTAACACTTTTTCGTATTAGCCATAACTTGGTTGGTAGTGTTATTAAAACTTGCCAGTATGCTCCTATTGTTCAACTGAAGAGTCCCGTGTATATGATTTAAAGGTGCAATATTAAACATTGGGATCAGTGGAGTGTTTTTCTGTATATTTGCCATCTACTTTAATGCAAATGCGAGGTGGTGTTTGCTACGCAAATAACCAGTTTTACTTGTGTTCATTGTTGTTTTTGTTGATCAGCCTTTTTTCAGCTTTAGCTGAACTCTGGAAATGATTATCTGGAGCACTTTTACAACATCAATTTCTAATCGCCTTTTTACTGCTGGTTTTATGTGTAATCAGTCCACGACGCGGTCTGCGTGTGTCAGGCCGGTGTATACAATGGATAGAAGGGTGGGTCGATGTTAAATTAATCTGTCAGGACTGTAGTCACTCTGACACCTGCTCCGAGTAGAAGTAGCTTCGAATAAATTCTGAGAAAGAGGTTGAAAAACTTTCTGAATTAAACATGCTACAGACACAACTTTTCAAAAATATATCTTCAATGTTCCAAGCTTTCCTAAACGTTACGAAAAGTTTACCATAGTTACGGAGAAGTTGTATCATGGCGTGAAACGCCGATTTAAGACTTTGGTAAATAGGCAAATTGATCCCATTATGTTGTTTTGGAACACACCACAGTCATGTGACGAATTAACGCATCTTTCAGTGTGCAGCGTGACGCTTTTTGATGTTGTGACAGGTAGGGCGGTATTTGCCCTGGGGGGGATGAGTTTTGTTACGAAAAGGAAGCAGCCACGTGTTGCTGGACGGGTTCTTTTTAAAGGAAAAGGTTAATTAATTAAAAGTTAAGTTAATTATTTAAAGGGGTACGTGTGCGGTGAGCCTCTCAGACCGAGCTACCCGAGTCCCAGCAGTATCCTCTAATTAAAAAGTGGAATAATACAGTCGCCTTAACCTCAGACGCTACAAAGTTATACTGTAAAAACCGGCTGGCTCTCAGCATGTGCAGTTTAAATTATGTTGAGGTCAAGACGCCGCTTTCTGCTTCAAGACCCAGGAAAGCCCTAACCAGTCCAATAACACATTCAGCTGTTTAACATACAAGATATTGTTTGAAAGGAAGATATGATTTTAAACAACAATAAGGAAACCGCTCTTTATAAAAAGGAGGAGGATTTGTACATTTATTCACAACATGCTGGCAGAGGCATCAGCAGCCGTACGCACAGCAATCGACGACGCTCACATTAACGGAACCACATGCACCACATTACGAGGGTACAAAACTTATTATTTACAACATAAAATACCTGTAGCCAGTCCACAATCTGAGAACAGCTAGTATTGCAGGCTTTGGGATTCAGCACATGAACAGAGTCTTTTAACCTCCATATAATTTTCTTTCCCACGCAGTTCTTCAGCAGTAGCTACCAGAGCAGAAATAGTAACGTAACAGCAAAACTTAATGATGAAAAAAACAGTCTCACCTTATTTGCGTTCTTTATGATTCTTCTGATACAAGGACTCACTTTTGGATATTTGAATCCCCAAAGACCTTATTAGTACATCCAGACTAGAGAATTTCTCTTGCTTATCTCTGGGTCCAGTTTTATATCAAATTTCCCTCTATTTACATAAATATATGGTGGTTTAAACAAATAGATTTTATTTTTACCACTGGCAACATGGTACAGTGAACCCCATGGCTGTGCAAGGGCAGGAACAGATTATTACAGTAAGTGGGTGGGCTGGAACTCAGCGGTCCATGAATTTTCTTGAGATAGGCAAGGCAGGCTGTCCCATGGGAGGCCAGTAGGGCTGAAGGACATCCAGCAGGGTTCCCACTCACTCTCCAAAGGTCCAGCACTGCTGGGAAGGGTCCTGGACTGGAAGGAAATCCAGTATCGAATCATTGGTCAAGCACAATCCACAAACCAAGATCAATGACAAAAGCTTTACGATTATTAAAAGATTTAGCTTAGACAAGATAGTAAACATCTACAACAGCTGTATGATTCTTTCTGAAGTTCTCTCACCGATAACGCCAGGAGCATGTTGCTGTTCACCTGAGGGCAGAAACGGG
>JAODUD010000088.1:2076920-2092007 GCA_026784285.1 Stomatorhinus walkeri | reverse complement strand
ACATTCTGTGTCCTGCAGGAATCGTCATGCTCACATTCTGTGTCCTGCAGGAATCGTCATGCTCACATTCTGTGTCCTGCAGGAATCGTCATGCTCACATTCTGTGTCCTGCAGGAATCATCAAGCTGAAAAACAACGGTGACTTCTTCATCGCCAACGAGGGCCGGAGGCCGTTTTACATCGACGGCAGACCAGTGTTGTCTGGTAACAAGTGGAAACTCAACAATAACTCTGTGGTGGAGGTGAGGCGCAGAGAGGGACCCACTGCAGGTGCAGCAGGATGGAGAGAAGCAGGCCGATAGAATTGATAGAACATCATTGTCAAGTTCGCTGATGACACAACAGTGTTACAACAAGTAGGCCTACCTTGGGGGTGTCAGAGCTGTTATTTTGGTGTCAGGATAACGTCCCATGGGGATCAATAAAATATAATCATTTCAATTTCGTTTAATGTTCATTTCATTTTGCACCAATGCCTGTAACGTTTCTGGGATTTTAGGCTGACCTTCCAAATATTAACAAGCTTCTACACAACCACCCCTGGTTTAATAGCTTTTATGAGGACAGACTAGGATTTAATGTTTGAGGAGTAGTTACCAATGTCCTGCTACAGTCAACTCAACTATATATGTCCAGCCCCTTAAGTACTGCCACTGTGCAATTTACATGTGTAAGTACTAACTTACTTATTCATTTGACACTTGTACTACCACTGATCACTTTACTGCTTATTGCACACTATGGTTATTAATGATTATTGTTTAAAGTTTGTTGTTTAGTGTCTCCTGTTACCTAAGTCTTGGAGTCGGGCAACCAAGCATTTCGCAAAACACATTGGATGGAGTATAACTGTATGTGACAAATATAGGTTTGATTTGAATGTGACAGATAGAGGACAGCATTAGCTGACAAGGTCCATATCTTGCCACCTTCGTCATTGCTTTCCAAATCATGTTTTAGATGGTGTTCAGACATGACTCATCAAAAAGGCTGAACATCTTGCTCCTCTCTGCCCAGATTGCAGGTCTCAGGTTCGTCTTCCTCATCAACCAGGAACTGATATCCCTCATCAAAGCAGAGGCAGCCAAGATGAGCCAGCAGTGAACCTGCGCAGATGGGGGTGTACATGGCTGTGAGGCACGTGGAGCTGTGTCTCCATGCCTAAACGGGACCCAGGATGCAGGACTCTGAAAAAGCCAGAGGCGTCTCTCTGGACGCTTTGGAAATGCCAAAGGACCATGGCAGAAATAAGAATACTCTGCTGCAGGGCCGCACCGCTGCGGACGGATGCCTCTGGAGCTCCAAGCTGCATTTCAGGCTCTTGATTAGCCCCAATTCAAGGACTTAACCGCATAGATTACATTTTAAACAGATTAACTCTGAGCTTTTTCCCCCCTCAGTGCCTACAGAAAACACTCGGGTTAGAGTAAGAGCCCCAACCTCTGCAGCCAATGCACGGCTTTTGGATACCAGAAAACAAACATTGTGTAAGATTAAGTCCGTTTTTGTTGCCGTCTTTACGAAAATAAAGAATAATACTGTAACTTGTACTATTTATTCAGGTGCTGGAAGTTGTGAATGTGTTTAGTTGTTATATTCATCACTTTGAGAATTGTTCCAAATCATTTAAAGCCAGTATTTGCTAGTTGGCCTTGCTGCTAATTTGTAGTGTATGCTGACCACACCAGGAAGGAGACGCGAGCAGGAATCACCACCAGCTGAGATTGAACCAGTTCATCCAACAGATTCTTCACAATTATTACAGTTCAGGATATTCTATTTTTGTAATGTTTTAACTATTTATTCAGAAGTGCAACAAAGTGAGTAATCTGACCATAAGTTATACTCCATCTTAGTGTTACTGTGTGCTCGACTGACTCCATAGTGAAACTGCCTTTTGAGAAACTGTTTGCTTTCATTTCTCTAAGTTTTCAGCGATAAGTAGTCATGAAACCTTCTGTGGAGGGGTGCTTGGTTTCCATCAGAGCACAACTACCAGTTCATATTGCTTCTTAAAGACTGAGCATTCGAGAAAATCTATTGATGCTTGAAGAATTTTGATGCAGGGTAGAATGCAATGTTTCAGTGCATTTTGTTCTTTTATTAATAAAAGTTGCAGCAAACTCCAAAGAGAATCATTACAAATGTGCTGCTACCTCAACTACAGTTCAAGTCCGGATGTTTTCCAAGCACTCGCGCGTTTATCTAAAACTTACCCAAAGCAACTTACAGTATCTGACCCTCTCCAGCAAAAAGCACTCAGCTGTGTAAATAAAGCACCACATGCAAGGGTACATCATTTTGGAAAAAGAGAACATCCAATTCCTTGAGTAAATGTCTCCTAATACAATGTTTTGAGGTTAAGTGAGGTAGGCATGCTGCTTGACATAGTAGTCAAAGCCAATTTCTCAGCAAAGTTTATATGGATATTAATACATTAAAGAGTTTCGCTCCAGCACTGCTGCGCTAACTGCTGTGTAAACAGCTGACAGCTGCGATCTCAGGGAGGGCAGGACAAACTCCAGAGCAGCCAGAAGCCACACACACAGCCAGGATGCTGCATGTGAAACAGGGCTCCTTCTTCCCTAGCAGATATGGCTCAACAAATGAGTGTGGGCATTTCCAGACCAACAAAGATTCAAGAGTCAAGTCTTTTATTTGTGAAGAGTTTTATTTATAGTAAATGAAGCAGGTCTGAGAGGGTGTGCTTGTAGCTCATAATCGAGCTTTGAGGTCGGGGGGGGCAAGGTTCTTTGGTCCATATTTCGCATAGAGGGAGTAAGAAGTGAAATGAGAAGACCAAGGCACTTCATGTGTAACGCTCTGTCTCCAAGAGGCCGGTCTGGAAACAACAGATGTTCACCCAAGAAGTGGGGTGTGTTAAACCGCTCAAGTGGAGAGGAATCGACACAAATATCTACTGTAGATACAAAAACAGTCCAGGTTAACTAAGCCCCTTGTTGGTGTAGCTTATGTACATTTTCAAAGAAATATCATACATACAAAGCCATTCAAGGAAAAACATTTATATTTAATATTTGAAAAGAGATTTGATTTACTAAACACTAATTCTACAGTACTGATTACATAATTTGTCCTTTAGAAAAAAAGTTCATATGAAAATAAATGAAAGTGAAACTGCTCACCAAGGCAGTAACTCAGACTGAACTTGGTTTCCTTGGAGAATGGCTTTCCTTAACAGAAATGTATGGCCTAATTGAGCAAAGTCTACTACAGGTTTTATTTTAAAACCAACCTCTTATCCAGTTTGATGTAGCAATGCAGACAACAAGCACCTTTTAAAGTGATTCTAAGGCATAGAATGAGCACGTATAACTTTCAAAGGAAATCAAGTCCAAACATTTGGTGCAGCAGCTTGATACACACACACCCATCCACTAGTCCAGCATTTGAAGGGACGCAGCAGGAAACAGGAAGAATCCACTGAGAAATAGGAGGTAAGGCTAAAGTGGCAGCATAAACCAAACAAGCCGTGTCTACTGAAATTGTCTAGCTTCAGAATCAAGTTAAAATCTGTCCAGAACACCTTACCACCTACACATCATAAAGTTGTTAATATCCAATGAATGCTAAACAGGACATCCTCTGGCTGCATATCTAGAGCCCAAGCCATTGCACCCACAAATAAGGTAATTGTTTGCATATTTGCAAGCCTACAGTTTTATACACAAGGAGCCAAGAGCATAATCAGAAGTAGTTACCATCTGGACAGGTTCAGAACCAATATACAATAAAATTCACTGACATGCAAGTTACAGCCAAACCCAATGACAAGTGAATTCACTCGTGTCATTCTTACAGAATATCAAAAAATGTTTGTGCTGAATATTAATTTGTTTAAACCAAACTCCACTTTAACTTCAGTCTAATTGTTACATCTCAAACAATATTATACAATAGTTCACATAGTACATTTTGGCTTCGTAATATAGTAAATAATATTCAAACCCATAGGAAAAACTACTGATATTTACATTAATTTAATGGGATACTATTCATTGTCTACAGGTCAGGTCAGGTTGGGGAGCATGCACTGATGCAGCACGTTGTCACACCCACCACACAGCGAAACTCCTCAGGATCCCGTGTGGTGACCTCCAGGCCGACACACGGTCCAGTCCCACCCTCCAGAAATGGCCCTCTATCTGCCGCAGCCAGGTGTTACGTGGGCGTCCCCTCAGCCTGGTCCAGCTGCTGGGGTCCTCAGCAATGAGGATCCTGCGAGCCGGATCACCCTCAGGGAAACGCGCCACATGGTTGTAGTGCCGTAACTGACACTCCCTCACAATGCAGGTAATGTGCCTCATTCGGGACTCCTCTAGCAGCCGCTCATTCCACACAAAGTCAGAGACGCAGTACCGAAGGAGTCCAATCTCACTGAATAGCATCCATGTCTCACAGCCATACAGCAAGACAGGGAGCATCAGGACTCTAAAGACTTGGACCTTTGTCCTCTTGCAGACATCAGGAGCACCACACACCCCTTTCCAGCGACCTCATCCCACCATGCTCTCCCAATCTGTCTGCTGACTTCATAGGAAGGGTCACCAGAGACATGAACGTCACTGCCAAGGTAAGTGAACCTCTCAACGAGGTTGTCATTCTCCCCGCAGACAGGCACACTACTCATGGCTGTGCCTAAGTCGTCATTAAATGCCTGGATCTTGCTCTTTAACCAGGACCCCCGCAATCCCAGACACTCAGACTCCTCGCTCAGTCTACAGATATTTCACAAATGAAGAATCATCATTTTTCAAAATGCATTTGGTATAGGGGCAGAAAACCTTCATCACCAACGTCATTCCATCCTCCATTTTACTTCGGTACGCTCAAGTAAAATGTGAAACTCTGAAAAGTCACCTGGCCCCAACATCAAGCTTCTGCTTCTGTTATGCTGCCATCCTGTCCAAAGATGATTAGCGGCAACATCTGATGGACAATCAGGACTCAAGTAATTAGCCATCTTCAAATTTAAGCTAAGAAATTTTGATACAAGGCTATAATCACAAAAAGGGGTTTTTTGCCAAGTACAAAAGGCAATATCATATAGGATATACAACAGTGCGCACTTCAAAATAACTGATTTTGAGTAAAATGCAGAAATGCGTTTACAAGACTCATAAGTAGGAGAAGCTGGACCTTTCCAAAGAGGAAACACAAATATGGTAGAAACATAGATCATCCTGCTTCAAACATGCCCAAAGATTGTCTCCAATTATGCCATCCACTATGTGCTCAGAATAAGAATACAGTAACCAATTACATTAATTAAAAAGTATTAAAGGTATCAGTACACTAACAGTAACTATTGATGGAGCACAAATATATTTTAAACCGTAGAGGTGCAATGGTTCCATAAAAAGAAAGCTGTGTCCAATACGAGTTCATGCAACCAACACGCAACCGTCCTGAAAATACTTTCTTCAGCATTTCCTGGTCATATCAGATTTGCCTTTATATATGAATAACTGGCACCTCATAGACTTCTGCTTCTTGCATAAACATTAGCCACCTCAAACACAGAGAGAGGCATACAGAGTGTGATTATACTGCTACAAAGTTTTCCTCCATGCATTTCCACCATATAATCTGGATATATCCTCCAGAAAAGCAGAGCTTCCCCACACAGCCCTGCAGTGCTCAACAGCTGTTGACTAGAATCAAGAGCTGACAGGGGAATGCATCCTGACCCAGAAAATGAAGCAAACGTGAAAGAGAGACGTTTAGGAAACTGCTAGTGCCAACAGAAACGTGCTACCTGTCATGGGACAGACTGCAGATCACCTACAGCTAGACGAAGGAGGACCACAGCGAAGCAAAGGGAGATTCAAAGTAAACCTTATCGTGATGGTAGAGCGAACACACACACACACACACACACAGAAAATGGATTAAACGTAACTGTGACTCTTCATCAGGCCTAATGTGAATTTGAGTGGAGGTTGGATGTCAAGGGCGGTGTTCCCGCGGCCGTCTTTGGGGGAGCCCGTTCGGAGTGCTGTTGAAATGCCGGGGGACGGATGTGGCGGTATGCACCAGACCGTTCCTGGCGCCGAGGGCGAGCGGGGCGGGATGAGAGGCACTGTCGGGGGCTGCCATTTGCCCACCATTGTTCTGGTTGCGGTAGTGAGGTCGACTGAGGTTCCGGTCTAGGTGTGGCCCACCATTCACGCTTTGGGCCCCAGGCTGCCGAGCCAGACCCTGGACTGGTCGAACGCTGCTTTGATGAGCCTGAGAAATGAAGCAGGAGATGCGCTGCATTAAGCCCAAAGGTGAAATTACATGAGCAATCTTCTAAAAGCAAGAGACTCAACCAACAGTGCCAGAGAAGTGACAAACACACTGGACACCGTTTCAAGATGTCCTCGAGCGCAGCGCTGTTAAATGATCTCCAGAAGTTTGGCTGTACGACCTGGGGGACAGAGCCACTTAGTGAATCACTGTAACGCTGCATGGGAACTGAGTGGCGGGGGCTGGGGGGGTTCTGCATGATAGGCCTGGATTTCCCTCTCCATTATGCACTGCACCGTGGCTTCCAAAGAATCCAGACTCCAGCCAGCAATGGAACTTACTTTCTTAATGTCCTTATTCAGCCTCAGAAGGTCCCCACCACCTCATCACGCTGGGGCATGAAAATGCACTCTGGCTACCACGCTTGGATAAAAGCTGAGTAGCATCTTGGATCATAAATGAAAAGAGCACAGTGCTCTGACGAAGATTAGCCTCACTTACCCCAGGTTTATTTTGTCACATCCCCCCCCCCCCCAAATCAGATGATGCTCAGTCATCACAATAAGCAATAAAAACCAACGACTGAGAAGGTCGCAATGTTTTCAAAGACAGCAGAGTCCCTGTACTTAATCAGAGGCTTATAATAAGAAGGCCGGATGTCCGTTTCTTTAAAGTCACCGGGGACTGTCCCAGAGACGGAGACGGGCTTACCGGCCTGAGCGGCTGGCCTGGGCCATGAGGAAGGACCTGCATCCCTGGTCTGGCTGATCCGACCGGAGGGGACGAGGCTGAGCTGCAGAGTGAGCGGCTGGAGTAGCCTGTCTGGGGGTGGTACACTAAAATGGGGGTGGAGGCAGTCAGTCAGCATTTCACAAACCAGATAATGCAAATGCTAAAAGAACCACAGCCGCCCTACGCTCTACACAGCCGCTCTACGCTCTACGAGCACAAATCCTGGATACAACTTTAGGTACAACCCATAAAACCAGTCTGATTTCATAATAATTCCAATTTTAAAAATTAAGTGACAGGATATGACATACGGGTCTATCCTCAGACGAGAATAACACACCTTGTCCAAAGCTCATGATACTCTTTCTGAGAGACTCCAGATCGTGGGTAAATTTGACGGCCTTTCCTAGGTCCTCGTCGTACTTCCGCTCACTCACAAAGTGCTGTGGGCACAGGAATGTACAGCATGCATAACTAGTCATGTGCTAGCAGATTCAAACCAAGGCATGATGAGCATAAAGGATTTTACTTAAGTCATATTTCCAACAAGTGAAGAACAGCAACTGAGGAAACCAGCTAAATAAACAATAATAAAGACGCTAAATAAAGTTTGAGAATTACTCTTATGAATACAAGAGTAGAGTGGAAATTAGCCTTGGCTGACACCACCACAAATTATTTTGAAACGTGTTTTACTGTAAACGAACTGGCGTTCGAAAGACTGACCTTGATGTCCGCGCGGAGTTCACCAAGCTGGTCCTCCGACATGGAGGCTGATTGTTCTGACAGTCGCCGGAGATCCTCTGCTTTCTTCTGCCGGGCATCCAGTATGGCCACTGAAATGCAGAGGGTCAGACTGCCACGTCCATTACTGCGGCGGGATTTCCCCCCAGCAACGGCATCACCGCACCATCCCAAAGCAGGCCTCCACAAAAACAACAGTTAGCTTTCAGTTCTGTCAGCCTTTTGTAGGTAATAAGAATACAGACTGCAAAAGGTCACCCTAACCGAAGATATCAAATATTGGATGTAATCATTTTTGTATTCATCATTTTAAAAGTATATAATAAACTTAAATTCATTAATAAGTATTGTTTTAGCCCCCATTAATATCCCTGGGTCAAGTCCTTCCAGCTCCAGAGAGTTCAGGAGATCCAGAAAGGATTACCATGACTGCCTCCCCCCACAGCTGGACAAAGGCAGCATTCATTCCTCCCCGGACACCTGAGAAGCGGTGCCCCCTCCACGGCCAGGCAAAGGGTCACCGTGGGGGGGGGGGGGGGGGGGGAGAACAGTTTCTTTGTGTGCGCGCACGGACATGCACACACATGCAAACATGCGCGCTCCCTTAGGCGGCTCCAATGCACCACGACACGGAGACCTTCCAACTTCACTCTGGCTCGTACTCACTGGCTTCTGCTTTGACTTGGTCCATTTCCGCTAGCAGGGCCACCTCTCTGTCCATAAGACTATACAAAGGGAAGAAGAAAGGCAAGGCATGGCCTTCAGTGACCTAGCGCTGGATAAAACGGCATCCAGATGCAACAAAGGTCTGCAAACTAATAAGTACCAGCACAGCTGGACAATACATAATTCTAGAATGGGGAATATTAGGGCCGTGTGCAGTGCTATGGTCGAGACGTCACTCATTCACTCAGACTAAAGCTGCCAAATGTAGTAGCCTCACTGCTAAGCAGATAGCCAGTCTTGCTAGCAGTCGCTCAGAACTTAAAGTGCCACAGTAACGTAAACCATGCGAGCCAGGCCTGTGGTATGACCCATCCACTCTGATCAGAGTTACAGCTGGGGATTAAACTGTTTTCCATTTGAAAGGCCCTGTTTTAACGGTCCCAGAGGTAGCATCTTCAGGAATACCACGACTGAAGCTGGACAGAGTACACAGATACCATTCACTGCAGATGGAAAATATCAGATTTCCTCGACACGTCTTTGCTATTCCGTGGTGGTACGAGTCTACATGACACTAGTCATTTTGCTGCTCATCCAGAATCAGGAAGAGGAACTGGGGAGGATTTACTAGTATCAAAAGGTGAAGTAACAAGAATCAGCTGACAGGATACAAATTCCTGCATGTATCCCTGCAGTGGTTTACATTAAGATCAGGAGGATTTGTTTCCACAAAACTGAAATGTGTTGAGCATGTAAAGGAGGATATTAAATTCTTCATTCAACCTTTGGATGCAAACTAAATTTCAGGGTTTATAACAGGGCTGTTCAAATCACGGTCCTCTAGGTCCGAGCCCTGCTGATTGTCCAGCCTGCCTTTACCTGTCAGTCAGGTGTGAAGCCACTGGCCAATCAGAGTCAGGCATTATTAAACATTATAAATCTAACATCTACTTGGGAGAACTGAAAACACGGCCCGGATTTGGAATCGAGGCCCAGATTAGAAGAGCTCTGGTTTAGAAGTTCACTTTAATAAATTTTTCAACGGAATTTACTGTTAAATTTACTAAGTACTAATACTATGCATATATAATTCACCGACTAGGCATTTTGAACGATGGCTGAAATATAACAGCACGGTTCTGCCTCACGCAGGTCACACATGCTCACACACCAGCTCTGCAGCTCAGAGAAGGTCTGCTTCATCCTCTTGATGGAAGAGTCCATCTCATCCTTCACCACAACCCTGTAACGAGTGAGTGATGCCGTGCATCGATGCAGATCCTTCACAGACTTGTCGATGTTTGGCGCTGGGGGGGGAGGACACATTACACGTTAAGAGACAACCAACTAAATCAAAGGAATCAGACCACCTGACGCCTGGTTCCTTGAACGCGGAAATTCCTAGTGTGGCCGAACTTCTGGTACATTATCATAGAGGTCCAGACGACAGACGGTGTTTTTACCCATTTTCTTATTGACGGCGCTGGCATTCTGACCATTCTCCGCAGAGGGCGGGGCAGATGAAGATGCTGGCTGAACATCGCAGCCTGCTGTGAACCGGACCTTGCTTCCCGGGGGCCTCAGCACAGCTTTGCCACGCTGACCCCCCCGGCCATCTCCAGAGGCTGGGTTTGGTGCAATGCGTTTGAAATCCATAACTGTGCCATGACACAATATACAAAAAAAAGGAAGAGAAGTAGAAAATGTCATTTTCCCCATAAAAGATAAGGAAACAATCTCAGAAAACCCAACACTCAGTAACACTCAGTGTTATAACAGTTGTATCGATTAAGCCCTTAATCTTTTACATAAGCCATCACAATCAAAAAGCCAAAACAGAGATGAGCTCCTCCACAGCTTCTCGCCATGTGTAGCCATCAGTACCTGGAGCCGGTTCTGTGAGCTCAGACACGGCAGACCTGCAGTCCAGCTCAACCGTGTCCAGACAGGCGGAATCGAGCTGCTCGCTGAGGGAGTCTGCAGAGTCTCCGTCAAGCCCGGAGCCGTTGCCGTGGAGACCATTCACCGCATCCTTGCCGTCAGATGGAGACGTGCATTCGGCCTGGACGGAATCCGTCTGACTCCCCGTCTGCGGTTTCGGTTTCTTTTTCTTCTTCGGCTGCACATCAAAACAACACGCAAATATAGCACCACTTCAAAGCTCTTATGCAGCTTTAATTCACGGTGCAGGCTGTGTCTTCATCTGAGACACACAAACCTTTTTCTTTCCTGTTACATTCCATTCTTTCAGGATTTCAGCAGCACTTCCTGAAGCAGAGAGAGAAAATGACAGGTAGAATAAAAGTTTGACATGTTAATAAAAAGTTGTTCTAAACAATCCATTCAAAGGCTTATTTTTAAAGACTGACATGTGGTACATATTCCAGAGGACTGCATTGTGAAAGAGCAACACCAAACTTCATACATTAAAAACACTTTGCAGGCAACGAAAATAAATGAGGATAAAATCCCATCTTAACACTCCCAACATAAGTTTTACCGTCAGCTTACAAATGACTCGTCATCAAAAAATAAACCGCTGTAGTGACATTCAGGCCCTGCATCACCCGCACCTTCCACGAAGGCCTGCACAGCATGATCCACGCAATTCTCAAAATGCTGCAACACCAGGACAATCTCGTTGTTGCTCCTGTTGGGGACCACGGCTCGGACAGCGTTTATCTGCAGATTTAAAGAAATGCAGTACTAGAGCAGGCGAGAGGAACCTCCTTAAAACTCTCCAGTCCTTATAGAAAATACTGAGAAGTCACAATGTTTTCTGAGATGCAAAAAACACTGACGACACACACTGACAGTCTCTCTCTCTCTCAGGGGAGGTTAAGATCAAATTCTTCTTAAACCTAGTCATGGCTCCTGCCAGATGCTACACACTTAGACTATCTTGAGATCTGTTCGTCCATGTCAGCAGGCCAGATCTTACCTTTTCCTTCATTCTCCCAAATGTGCCTCCTTGTGACATCACCATTTTGGAGTGCGTATCAAACACCACATCTGAGGTATCTGTTCATGGGGGAACATGCCAGAAGTTCAGCACTGTGGAGAGACACTAACATTTTGTAGTACGGAAGCAGAACAGAATTACACTGGTAACATTCCTGATGCGTCTCATCTTTCGGACAGTCACTCACAGGGCTGCACCAACACAAGGCAGTTCTTAAGTAAACGAGCACAGAAGCGAGATACTTAATGAACATGAGGGACCAAACCTTCAGAAATCAAATGAAATAGGGACAGGCGATGATGCGTGTATCATATACACATAAATTACACTGAAATCTGAGAGGACTGATTTTCTAGCCTGTATGACTGATGGATTCAAAGACTTTCTTCCCAACCTATTGGAAAACCTGTTATAAGCATAAGCAACTGGACTGAACAGGGGGCCCTCTATTACACATACAAGGGTAAAGGGACCTGTGTAAGATACACGTTATTCTGCATATTCAAAAATGTTCAGTCTGTCCATCCGCAGCCCATCCCAGCTGTATGTGCTGCCTTATGCTAAGCTTTTAATGCTAAATAGATTAGTGATGCTTAAAGGGACCTTCCAAAGAACAGAAGACAGGCAGCAAGCATAAAAACAACAGGTCATGCTATACATAAGGAGTGGCTGTACAATTTAAGACATGCCCATTTCGATGCATATTACACGGTCATGCAAAAGGCAGATGTGGTAAACGTGGCTGATCCTAGACAAATGACTAAAATTAAAAAACGCGAAATACGTTAAAGGGTCCCTGATGGAGTGCAAACACTGGTCATAAGTATTACAGGCAGTCACACGGACGGCAAAAAATTGTGTGAATTTGTGTATGGGGCAAGGTGTTCCGAGGAACAGCCATGCTCCCCTTCACAGGCAACGTTCAAGAACCAGTGAAGCTGTGTGACCTCATCACCTTGGGCCTCCTTGTAATACACCCCCTTGACAACTCTTTTGTTTAAAACACACATAGAAACAGAGGGGGTCTCGTTACTTAAGGGAGACATCTGTGCGGACCCCCGTAGACCAGATGCATCCCAATTTTTTTTGGCACTGGCTGCTTCAGCTCCTCTCCCACACTGCCCTGCATTCTGTACACACAGCACTCAAAGTAACATGCATGCCCCACCCCCCCGCCACCAGCACCATAAAATCAAACCCTTCCATTTCCATGTCAAGGCCACACAAACATATTCCTGTACAGCAAGAGATACTGCAGTCCATGTCTCAGTGACAAAAAAAGGAAATGTGTGAAAAGTCTACTTGATGCAGAAAAAAAATAACCAAGCTGTAATTTGATTACAAGGATGAAACACTGACTTGGAACCCCAGATATTTCCTATGGCCTCATTTAAACCCTGCATTAGCTAAAAGAGTGAGAGAACAGCGAAAGTGGAAAAATACATAACTACATATCCATGCCACAGAAGCAGTTCAGGGGAAGCTTAAGAGAAAACAGGTCGCATCTTTACTTCCCAAATTATTCAAAAGGTTGTGTTCAAGGCGCTCTTACCCACAGCAAAAACGACAAACCCTGTGAGGAAAACCCTTCCTTGAAAAGCACTTTTTACATTACCCCCCCCCACCACCTGCTTTTACGCCTTATCAATATTTCATACTCAAATGCTAAAGGTACGGAAAGAAACACAAAGTTGCTAAACAAATTAACTGTTCATGTACAAATTAACATGACTTTCCACTGCAAAACAGAAATCATAAGGACTTTTTTTTGTCTCAAGAAAACTCAAAAGATGAGGCTTACCCTTGGGGCTGTGTTTTTTGGCCATGTTGTAAATCAGACTCTCACCAAGAGGAAGAGGCTGTCGGCTCCAGAGGAATCGAACAGCAGCTGTTCCTCCAGGAGTCCTGGACGTAAGTTTGAGTGTGGATGTGTGTGTGGTTCACGCACAGCCACACGTCTTCCCAAAGACAACCGACGGACACGTCTTGAAGCACTCTCTTCTTGGGTATTAAAAAAAAAAATCTTGTTTCTGCCTTGGTTTGTCTAGAAGATGCCAGGAAAGGCTCACATTACAGATGCTGGAGGCTGGGCAATGGAGGGGTGGGGAGGAGAGCAGGGAGATGAATCAGGTCAGTGTCCTCTAGAGGCAAAAAGACCATCCAAACTCACAAGCCTGAACGCCACCACTTTTCTCCTCAAAGAAACGCTAAGAAAAAAATGCAATCTGGAAGACATGGAAGGGGACAAAAAAAATAACTAAGCCCAACAGCAGAGCTGGATATTTTTAAGAGGTTTGACAAAAGGGATTCATGGGTATTTGCTAGTAATTCATTCTCTTGGTCTACAATTACTAAATTGCATTACACATTCAGAAAACATGTTGGAATAGGAAGCCAGATGTCTGCGGAAACCAGATGTCTGGAGAAAGGAAAAAAATACATTTTTGTTGCAGTTAAGGCAAGTCACAATACGTCATAGATGATAAAGAAATATAAAATATACAGGTCCACAATATCAATTTCCATATAATGCAGGCACAGCTACAAATACAGGTTTTTAAAATGTTAAGAATGAACAGTATTTTTCATTTTTTAGCATGTTTATAGTTTATAAAGGATATGTTCTGGAATAGTCCTTGAATTACAATAAACAAAAGCTGGGCAGCTTTCAATCTCCAGGCAATATAGAGAAATGCATACAGGGTGAGCCAAAAAGAAGCATATAATTTTTATTATACAAAGCAATCGTTCTGTTATATTTGGTAAAGGTTTTATTTTACAAAGCTATTTTTTAAAGTAGGTATGCAGTTTTTTTACAGTACTGATTAGATCATGTTTAGTCTCTGTCTTCTAAAAACACAATCTGTGCTATGATATTTAGCTTGCATTCATTATTAAATCAAGCCATATCATATTATCTTTACAATACATTTTTAGGTGTTCCACATGTCCTCCATCAATGCTGAATTCCTGGAATCTCTCCCTAACACTGTGACACACTTTAGCTACACAAACCCCGGTTAGCATCACTGTCCACAAATGCTCGCGAGATGAACTCCCTCAATTCATTCACTGTGTGGGGCTTCCTCTCAAAAATGTTCTCCTTTGCTACATACCGAAAAAAAAGTCCACAGGTGCCAAGATGGGTGAAAGTAGTGGCAAGTAAACACTGTCACATCGCCTAATTCAATGCTGGCCTCCACTTTGTAAAATAAAAACTACCTACCTACTTTTTGCCCACCCTGTAGACAGTTTTCCCTTGATACTGCCAAAAAAATCAGTTGTACAATTAAAGCATACGTACACCAAGCACCATAAATTACTAACAACCCATTATTTACCATTTAAACATTGGAATGAATTGAATAAAAGAACATATTTTAATTCTCATAGATTGCAATAGTGTCAGTTTCTGGGGCACTTCATGTGCCAGTCGTCGTCTTCTGCAAGTTTGCTTAAAATAAACACTTGTATACCCTAAGGCAAGCATCTCTGTTTGGCTTGAAGATACCATAGAACAAGATGTATGATTACTTAAAAGCCAAGTCACCTGGAGTTAATCTGTAGTTAAACTTTACTACGAACAGTTGTAACATACCTACAGCCAATGATTGCACAGTGACCAGCTGTTCTAAAACTCAACTAGTACCTCTGGTAAATGGTAAATGGACTGCATTTATATAGCGCTTTCTTCCAAAGCGCTTTACAATAATGCCTCTCATTCACCCATT
>JAODUD010000088.1:2055786-2067772 GCA_026784285.1 Stomatorhinus walkeri | reverse complement strand
TCATGATTATACAATTTCTTTATATACAAACATTATGATTTCACTGTCTATTCTATTATCATATATTCTATTTTTACGAAGAGTCCATTTTAAGACCTTTACAGATTTTTTTTGTTATCAACCAATCACAGTCCTTGAATTGCTGCATCATCCCTAGCAATGGAGTCGACCACACCTCCTCACTAAGACAAAGGTTTTTGTACTTTCGTTACTCGGAGTTGCTTTAAGAAGTTTTCTAAATCACTTTTAGTCTGACTCCCAGCTAGGACTTTTTAGGCTAAGATAGGAGCTCTCTGAGAGCATTCTAAGAGGCTTTGTGAATACGGGCCCTGGATTAGTAATTTATATAAAAATGGCCTCCACCGAAACTGACTAAATAGGGCTGAATAAGCATGCCATGAGTAGCCTATATTTTATTTATTTCCCAGGATACTATAAAATACGAAAAATATCCAAATGATCGCATATCACTCACTGCAATTATAATAGAACAATCAGGTATTTTACTAAGTAATACAGTCACCTACTTTAAGACATAAAACAATTTCCGCCCTCCGAAACTGCTCGGAATATGCGATTAGAAAATGCAACGACAAATGCTCCAGAAACTTCAAGTACTCTTATCCATGCCGATTTGTATTTTTATCCTGGTTGGCATTTTAAAATATAGGCCTATATGATACGATGACAAATGGGAAGCTATGCTCGTTTGTCCAGCTATACGGTAGCCGCAGTAAACAATATTGTTAAAACGTTTGGATTGATGAAATCAGTTTCAACAACAGAAGAAAGCGGAGACTAAAAACTGGGGATCCGGAAATTCCGCCAGGCCGCCCGGCGCTACTACGCAGTACAAACGGGTACCGGTCATCGCCGGTGACGTCACAATTGGATCCCAGCGCGAACGGCCTCGCGCTCGGCCTGCTGTGAAACACACTCCCGACATCTGCACGCCTGGAACAGCAGATTCATCTGCTTACTCTGAGTAAGTGAATGTCACATTTTTTAACGCGGATTGTATTTATATATTAACAAAAATATTTTAGGGCATTTTACGGACATTAAAAATTAAGGTTTGCAAGGAATATCGGGAAAATCGTGCCGATTACATTCGAGTTGCCTATTATCACATAATGTACTTTAAGCTGCACAAACAGCCAAATGGGTAAATCATATCAGCGACGTAAGATACTGTTTTTTGTAATTGGGTGACGTTTATGGAAAATTAGAGTTTTACACGTAATTTTAACACGTGTAACTCATTCTGAACATTTGTATATCTTAGCTCGCTGTTGTCAGAGACTAAAGTTAATCGTACAAGTTTTTCATGTTTTAATGTGTATAACTAGCGCTATATTGATCTAGTACAAAGATGAAGATGTTTATGGAAACTTTGCTAAATGAAATGTCTAACTTATGTATCACTGTGCCCTTTAAGGCGATAGCTGTTGCTTTTATCAGGTGTGAATCGTCGATAACAAATTCTCAGAAAAAAACATACCTGACACCTTACCCACTAAAATAACAACAGAATCGTTTAAATTGTTATTTCGGATCATTTTATTTGCGGTTTTATCGAACTGCGAAAGACAGCTTAAGTTTTTTTGTAACTTAATTCAGCCTTATTGGAATACTGTTGGTTTGCATTACTGCTGCCTATTATAATATTCCTTTGGCAAGTTGAAATGAACTTGTGCAGTACCTAAATGGTGGCAATTATCTCTGTTGATCTCTCTTGATGTCAAAACCAAGACCGCGGCTATGTGTAAGCTATGTGTCCAATATTGTCATTTTTTGTGAAGATTTGAATTTTGAAGTTTAAATGTAGCCTACATGAATTATAGTATCTCAGGGTTGCCAACTTTCACACATCTATCGAGACACTCGTGCTTTCAGATTCACACGCAGGAAATCTAGCGGCTAACCCATTATAAACCAAAACTTGGCAGTTTTCAAGCCCAATATAATATTTGCAAGGTAATTAAACAGGTACATACAAGTAAATGTGTGTGCAGACTTGTCTCAAATTTGGCAAAGTTGGCAATATTGTAAATAATTGCGTAATGTCCAATTGAGATTCGTCGTTACTATGGCAGACATGTCAGTGCATATAATTAATTTCATGAACACAAAAGTTCGTGCCTTTTTTGTGTCCCTTCGAGTTTGCCTTACAACCCTGTGAGTATCTATCTCCAGAACAAAAATAAAATCTGGCAAAATTCAGCAGTGTGTGCTGGAACCTGATTATTCACACAAGGTCAGCCCTGACATTTGTGAAATTTGGCTTCTTTTCTCAGGCTGGTGATCAGTCTGAAAAGGAACCATTGGTACCGGGAACAGTATAACCACTGTATCTATTCTTATCAGTCTGGATTATTTGTTATCAGTTAAAGAGTCATTCACATTGTAAATTGTTTAAGAATGAGCAATTAATCACACTTGCCTGTTTTATGGCCCAGTTCTGGGTCGATACAAAGGCATTGTTCCGATCTGACTCAAAAAGTTCTATATTATTAGTTTTACATTTCTTTTCAGGCCCTACTTGAATGGCTTACTTGGTTCATATTTCAGTGTAGTTCCCCTCACAGTTTTTTTTTAACTGTTAAAGTTTAGTTTTGGCTGCCCAGTTGAGAAACTGCCGCTGGACTGTGTCACCTGCTTCTTTTCAGACCTGAACTATTTGTATCAGATGAAGAAATGATTAATACAGGAACATCACTGAAGTTATGTGTTTGTGCCAAAGGGGGACCTTAAGTAGACATAAGTAACTCTCATTACCCTGCCAGTGTTGATCATTAAACATGGATAAAGAAAACTAATTGAGATTCTTAGATTATTACATAATATGCTCTTGCATCTAGCATAAAGATACTGCCGTTCTTATTGCATTTTCAAATATGCATACTTCATACAATTTGTTAAACTTTCGTTTGTATTATTTTTTTCAGTTGTGCTTTACTGTCTGTTGAAATTGTATTGTAAAGGCTCATTCCAAAGCGCATTGTTTAAACGTCACATTTTGGGGGCTCACGCCTTCAGAGAGGGTGTGTATCAATCCTGATTTCTTCTGTTTCCTAGCTGGATGCCTCCATGCTGTTTCTCAGGCAGAGTCGGGGTCTAGCACGCGCTGGCCTGCTCCAGACACACAGGTACCATCCCCTACCTTTCCTTAGATGCATGCATCTAAAATTACAGTCTTCTGCTGCAACCTTTACACCCTAATTAATGTGTAACCATGAGCTTCCTTTGCTAGTTCTCCATGTTTACCCATGTCTGACTCTTTCGGTTCTCCATTTCAGTCTCCAGGAAAGTTTTTAAGGTAAAAATGTGTGTTCATAAATTTCACTCATGAAACCTTGAAGGTTTCGATGCATGCCGTTCTATCCATGATTATCTAAAACTCACTGCCAAACCAGTCATTGCAAAATAATTGAAACTAAACCTGTGATTCAGGGTATACCAAATGCACAGAGAGAAAGCCGGAATCTTGCTCCGTGTTCATGTAATTATGCTGGTGAGTAAGTTTATAACCAAGTTCATTGCCTGTAGTTTTGCATTGGATCAGCCACACATATCTGTGAAGTCGCATTCTGAAGGCTGCCAATCAGTCCTTTTAACTAAATCCCTTTCTTTTACAGTAGATACAATCTGAATAACCAGCAGTATGAGACTTACACCAGCAAACTGTTCCGTTGCTTCAGTATAGTATATTTTTTTGATCCTTGTACTTTCCATGACTTATAAATATTAAAAGAGGAGCTGCTTAGCTATTATTTTCCATTAAAATAAAAAGTACAGCCATTGTATCTGCTGCAAAACTAGAACAATATATTAAGCTGGGGCTTTTAATGAATGGTTTCATTTTGACCAAAGTGCAGCGGTTATGGAATGTTGCCCTTGACTGAATACTGGAGTAATACTAGAGCTTTCTACTATACTAGTCCGTTTGAAACAGCGTCTGAAATCCATACTCTCCCCTGAGGCACGAGCAGCTTGCTGTGAAAGTGAAGTAAGGCTTAGCACCAAGTCATTATATTGCATCATAAAACAGCTTTTGTCTTGAATGGGTTGCAGCCCATGTGGTGCATCTAAGTATATCAGCAAATGTCGTGGAGGTGAGACTGAGGTTTACACCCCAGGAACTGAATCCCCTCTGCAAGAAAGGGGGTCACTGACAGCCTAAGTCATCACACTGTTTGCAACAAATAAGTTTAATGGATGAATAATAAAACACCCCCCTCTGCCTTTTGGGTAATGGAATATTCTGACTACGTGTTAATGACTGGCAGCTGGTTATTGCATTTTGGTGCGTAACAGTGAAACACGAGCAGGTGCTAGTGGCATGTTACTGAAGACTGGGCAAGCTGCACACAACCCCTTTTGGCATAATGTACAACAAATTCAAAATTGTGGTTGGTTTATGGGTTTGGGAAATCACATCCATACACAAGTATGAATTGGGGCTCATCAGAATCTTGTGAAATGAGCAGAAAACTACATAAAGAACATTATGTAGCTGATATGAAGCAAAGTTGCTAATGTTTCTTTTCATTCTTGGAGAATTTTAGTATTTTTAAAATAAATGAAAACTATTGATTGCCTTGCAACAGTCTTATTTGCCCTGCTAGGAGACCCCTGAAATGTCACATGCAAATATTGAAATTATGTCCTTAATGTAGATTAAAACCAATATAGTAATCTACTGTGGTATAACATTTATGTTCCCACAAAGGCTAACAACCTGTTATAGCTACACTCATTGGCTTCTTTATTAGCTACCTTTAGCTAGTACCACTTGGGATCTACTTTTGCATCCACAACCACGTCAAGGGTAGGTGAGTTTGCAGAGAAGCCATTTTGTGCACCATTGTGGTACTGTACTATTGAGGCTGACCATTTTGTGGCCACTCCCTTTAAGGTGTTCTTGGGTCATAAAAATGCTGTCAATGTTTTTTTTTTTTTTTATCACACCATACGCTGTGTAGTCTATATACTGTAGTGTGTGAAAATTGCAGGATGGAGACGGTTTCTAAAATTCTGGGACCTCCATGTTTGGCACTGACAATCACACCACAGTAAAACCACTGAGATCAGGCACCTTGGCCAGCCTGATGTTTAGTCAGACAGTAAGTGAATGCCTTGATCCTGTCTGTGTGCTGTACGTTTTCGGCTCACCTTTTTGATTGGCTGGTTGGAGGAGTGGACTGTTTGCATTAACAGGTAGCGCCCCCTAATAAACTAGCCTCTGAGTGTGTGTGTCTGTCATTCTGTATTATGTCAGTATCGCTATACAGCGAATGCATTCCTGCCGTAACGTTATAAATGTATGGTTCACCGTTCATCGGTTTATTGTTGGATATGCAGGCTTCCTCCTCCTAAGCGGCTGGTGCCACCCCTGTCTGCGTCTGCGTGTGCGGGTGCCCTGTGCTCTCGGTGGGGCAATGGCGGAGGGCATGACTCTGGTCCTCGTGACCATGCCCACCCTTCTGGCTGGAGGCACCTATTGGCCGGAATCTTGGCTGGGGGCGGAGCCGTTTTGGCCTACAGTCTGCTTGAAAGTCAGGTACTTGGTGCATTTTGTCATTCTTTTTGCTCAGTTTTGCATTTGTCGTCGATAATGAATGAGATTATGCTGCCATGTTAGGTGGTTAGGTGTTAAAATCAAGATGATGGGACTAAAGAGTCTTTTACTAGTTAAATGGCCATTTTAAGTAAACAAATAAGAACACCTTCATATACAGTGTATGTACAAAGTGTTGAGGCTTCAGTGTTATGTTTCCTTCCAGGCCCAACAGGCAGCTACTGATGTCCAGCCTCCTGGAAAAAGTCCACCTCTGCCCATCTACACACAGGAGGAGGTGGCCAAGCATCATTCCTCTGCAAAGGGGGTGTGGGTGACCTATAAGGGGGGGGTGTATGACATCACCGAATTTGTGTCCTTACACCCGGGGGGTGACAAGATCCTTTTGGCGGCGGGAGGTGCACTGGAGCCCTTCTGGGCATTGTATGCTGTCCACAACCAGGAGCACGTGCTGGAGATGCTGTCCCAGTACAAGGTGGGAGAGCTGAGGGAGGAAGACCGCACGCTCGACAGCGGCTCCTTGGACCCCTATGCCAAGGACCCACCCCGGCACCCAGTGCTCAGAGTCAACAGCCAAAAACCGTTCAATGCTGAGCCTCCGACCGAGATTCTGACGGATAACTTCATCACACCATCGGCCTTCTTCTTCAAGAGGAACCACCTGCCTGTCCCGAAGGTAGACCCCAGCACCTACCAGCTGGAGATTCAGGGGCTTCCTGGCGGCACCGTGTCACTTTCGCTGGAGGATCTGAAGTCGCGCTTCCCGAAGCACATTGTGACGGCCACCCTGCAGTGCGCGGGAAACCGGCGCTCGGAAATGAACCAGGTCAAGCAGGTGAAGGGGCTTAACTGGGGGATCGCAGCCATCAGCAACACGACTTGGGCTGGCCCTCGGCTTAGGGATGTGCTGCTGTACGCCGGCTACAAGTCCGGAGGGAAGGCCCAGCACGTGCAGTTCGAAGGGTTGGACAAGGATGTCACAGGAACCTCCTACGGGGCGTCGATACCTCTGGGGAAGGCATTGAGTGAAGAGGGAGATGTGATCCTGGCCTATGAGATGAATGGGGAGGACCTCCCAGCCGATCACGGCTTTCCCGTGCGGGTGGTGGTGCCAGGCGTTGTAGGGGCCCGCAACGTCAAGTGGCTAGGCAAGATCGTGTTGAGCGAGGTGGAAAGCAGCAGCCACTGGCAGCAGAATGACTACAAGGGCTTCTCCCCCGGGACGGACTGGGACACGGTCGACTTCAAGTCAGCCCCGGCGATCCAGGAGCTGCCGGTGCAGTCGGCCATCACCTGGCCAGCAGAGGGCGCAGTGCTAGACCACAGCCTGGGGGAAGTGACCGTGAAGGGTTATGCCTGGAGTGGGGGTGGAAGGGAGATCGTCCGGGTGGACGTGTCCCTAGACGGTGGAAAGACCTGGCAGGTAGCTAAGCTGCAAGGCAGGGAGGGGGAAGCTTTGGACTTGTCGCCGCCACCAGGCAGGGCCTGGGCATGGAAGCTGTGGGAGCTGAGTGCCCCTCTGCCCAGCGGCACCCAGGAGCTGGAGATTATATGCAAGGCAGTGGATAGCAGCTACAATGTGCAGCCAGACTCCGTGGCACCAATATGGAACCTGCGTGGCGTTCTGAGTAATGCTTGGCATCGGGTGAAGGTGAAGATCAGCGAGCACTAGAGCTGTTGGCACCCAAGCCGGAATGTTAAAGGTCTTCAGGAAGCAGGTCTGTGATTCCATCCATATACAATCCAGATTCCAGTCGCATTGAAGCAGAAAGAACATGTTGGACTGTGGGTAATCACAGGGAAAACCGCCATTTCTGCTTAAAGGTAATTGAAGATTCAGAGACACTGATCGACCTAAAGTTCTCAATAATCTTTCTTCCACTGCATATGTATTGCTTGTTCAGAGTTAATAGCCATCCAACAATGTATGTTATAGACTGATACAGATGGTTGTGCTGTTCCAGTTTTGTTGCTGAGCTGTTTGCCCATCTACACAGCTTAGGGATTAGGAATCCGGTTCACATTGATACAATACTGGTTGTGCACGTTAAAATGATTAGTGTGTGTAATAGCTCTTCAGTTTGATAACAGACAAAATGAGCATTTTCTTAAAATGAAGAGTACAGATGTCTTTTAGAATACCTGATGCAATGAGTCACAGATAAGCCTTATTCTACTTTCAACACTGATGCTCTGCTCATGACTCCTTTATGCTTCGAATGACTCAATCTGTTATATCAGTGTTTCTCAACCAAGTCCTCAGGGAGCCTCAAGAAGCTACAGTCCACATTTCAAGTCAAAGACTTTATTGTCAGTGCTGCCATATGTACAGGACATGAGGATTGAAGTTGCATTACTCTCTGACCCCACGGTGTCTGCACTAACGGCGACAAGTAAGACGGATACAAGTATGCAAGTATATTCATGTATGCAAAAATGAAATTAAACTAAATTTTGCTTCCCTCCCAGTACACCTGTACCAGGTATTCCATGTTCTTGATTGGCTGGGAGCCAGGAGGGAGCAAAAGTGTGGATTGTCTGAGGATCCCCAAGGACTCATGCTTTCAAAAACTTTTCCGTTTACCCTCTATCAAATAGTCTTGCTTGAAGGGTGCTTTTGAATCATGCTTCTTGCAAACCTCTTTTAGGATTATTTACGACTGATATTATGAAGTATATTTCTAGAGATGTTTACAGGATTCAGATGTCTATATGTAGAACTGCCGCATAGAATAATAAGATCACTATTAATATATTTAGTTAACTAACTTACTTCTTGGGAAATATTTGCATTACTTGATATTGGAATGATTTTCTGTTATTTTCTTTGGTACAAAGTTTCGATTAAATGCGAAGAATCATCACACAAATAATATATTTTGTTAATTGTAAAAGAAGAATTGCAGACCTGATGAGCACTTGAAGCTTTAATTTGGAGTAATAAAATGTAAAATGAATCTTAAGTCTGTCCTGTTCGTTCATTTCCCACATTATTGGAACCAGGAGTTTTAGTAAAAACACAGATTATCTACATCTGAAGAGTCCTCTTGCCCTTAGGTTTATCAGCACAGAAAGGATTGAATATAATTGATTTTCATAAAGGAATACCAGACCTGAAGTCCATTACAATTCTCCCAACACAGCAAGTCGGCATTTTCTCTGTGTATGATCTCCTGTAGAGGGCAATAGAGTGACTTTACTGTGTTGTAGAGCCCGTTGCCTGTTATAGAAATTATGTATGAATCATCATTACTTGCATACCAGATTAGCAGAGAAACAAGATTGTTGTAATTAGTTTGAATGTACAGATTACAAATGAAAATATTTGCCTTGATAAATTGCTGAATTCTATCATTAAATTTGGTATGCAATTGCAAAACTGAAGCACTCACAAAAGCTTAATTTTATTATTAAGAATCTGACAGTCTTTTATTTGGGTTATTAAAAAGGATATATGTTTAGTTTCCATGGCAGTATTTATGATATGTATACTATGGTAAGGATTTTTATATACTGTGCATTATACTATACTTAAAAAAAAAAAAAAAAAAAAAAAAAAAAAAAAGTCAACAGAAGAACCCAACTTTTACCCCTGTAAGGATTTTGTAAATGTTTTTCAATGCTGCATTTTAACACTTGCAGTTTAAAAATGGTGGATGTACCTGTACATTTTACATGATGATAAAATTTCCTGTGGAGATTCACACTGTAGCAATTACTATGTCTTCCTGCAATCCCATTGAATGTGAACCAGAGCAGTTTGTCGGCTCGATGGCACAAAGCCAATCGGATTACAGGAAGAAATAAAGAGTTGTGCCCATGACTGATGACAACACTCCGGAACAATACCATGCATTCAGCAACACTTTGCTAAGAAGTGCTATAATTGGAATATTTTAAGTAATGGGCCATTAGGAACATAACAATGATATGACTAGTCCTTGGTGAAACATCAGAATGGTTTATGGTAATTTGGTAAACGTGTCAAAGTCTCAGGAACTGATTGTTAGCCAGGATGGGTGTTGCAACCATTTACTGTTAAAACTAAGATTGTTCATACCTCCTTCTGTTCATCTTACCACTCGCGATGAGGCTGCCGTTGCTTCGGGAACCACGGCGTGAGGTATGGTACACCTTGGACAGCGTGTCAGTTCTTCATAAGGTGGATGGATCCTATGGGCCATAGTTTCCCAACCCAGTCTTCTTGAAACCCCAGACAGCCCACATATTTGCTTCCCTCCAGCACCCAACACTGGGTTGTGAAACGCTGCTGTAGACAGTTTAGAGACACTGATCTACCTAAATGTTCCATAGAACAGGAATCCAAAGTACCAACAACTGAATATACATTGAGTGAATATGAATCATACATAAGCCAAAATAAATGCTTTTGTAAACATCACCTGTATGTCTAACTGTAGGTTAAAACAGTAACTGTTCTCAAACCCTGCCCTCTAGATCAGGGGTGGGCAATCGTACCCGCAAAGGGCCGGTGTGTACGCAGGTTTCGCGGCAACTCCCTAATTAGGTCACTAATTAGAGGACTGATTGGCTGAAGAGTCCTCACACCTGGGTTTGAATAGCTGACCTAAAGGTCATCACAAAAACCTGGATACACACCGGCCCTTTGCGGATAAGATTTGTCACCCTTGGTCTAGATGGTAAATCTCAGTATAAAATGGAATTGAGGCAGTGTATTGTTTTATTATAAATGGATAACAATAGCAATGTAAATCTTTGGTTTTAAAGTCATTTAGCTTTCTCATCATCGTGTCTGTTATTTAGACGAAGCCCTTTCTGAAACAAGTGTAGGCATGAATCAGCACAGTGGTATAAATTGTCACATCCTGAACATCTGTCACTGAGTAACTCCTGAAGCGTGACAGAGGTGACGCTGACACACACAGACTGCGGCATTCGGGCCAGTTTGCCGGCTGGTGGCACGAAGTCGGAACCTTGCGTTCCCAGATATTCCCATTTTCTTTGTGTGTCCTGCTCACATGGATCGTAAACTGTCAGTGATTCCCTCAATCCACATTGCAGATGTGTGTCAGCTGTGGGGACCTTCAGGATAAGTGGGGGATCAAATATAAATAGGTCATCCCATCTAAAAAGGGACAATTATTATACTAGAAACAAGGAAAGCTTCATATCTATTTACAGGTACATATCTTCCACCTCAGGGTTTGTTTCAGACTGGGTCTGCTCACACTTAATATCACAGTAGGCACTTGGCAATCTGTCAAAGAGACGCAGGCATCTCCAGGTCTACGGATCTGCCACATGTGCACATTCCTGGATTACCAGGGTGCAGATAGCGAGGCTGAGCAAAATGGGGCTTGGTTCAACACGCACTTAGCGTCGCCGCACACGATCCGGGCTAGCAGCTAAGCTGATCGACAGTGTGCGGAAGGGGGCTCGGGTCAGCACGCAGTTAGTGTCGCCACACACGGTCCAGGCTAGCAGCTAGCTGATGGACAGTGTGCCAACTAAATCCCACCTAGGTGACCCCAACGCAAATAACCAAACAGACATGGTATATTAATCTAATTAAAGGGCAGACGTACCCGTATGCATATTCCATATGTTCATTTTCTATACTCGCTGGTCCTTTACAGCCGCAAGGACGACACCAATCCATTGCGTGGTGCGCACACTATTCAGACACAATCTAGCAACCCCATTAAACCTTAGGATGTTTTTGGACTGGGTGGGGACTGATGGCCCACGACAACACAGAGAACATGCAAACGCTGCACACATATAGTCAGGGTGGAGATACGAGCGCTGGTCTCCAGAGGTGTGGGGTGACGTTGCTAAACACGGCCACTGTGCAGCTCTGATCTGGTCATTTAATAACTTTATTTACTGGAAGTAGATACTTGCCTAAGTCTATCATTCAACCTCCTCTAACACAGGGTAACCAGAAGCCTATCACAAGCAACACACCACAAGGCAGGCATCATCCTGGACTGACAAGCATCTGCACAAGCATGACTGAAAGGAGAAGCTTTAATGGCTGGTATAGGCTTGAGGCGAACAATATCCCACATCTCCACTTCTGAACTACAACTCTTCACTGATTGACCACTCATACAGTATTTAGACTTCCATCGTCTTCAGGCTTCCATTTTAACGACAGTAATCCAAGATGACTCAAACTGACCAGCATCCAAGATGACCTTCAACCAGGGACCATTTCTCATCTGGGGAATGGTTTACATCCTGTACTGTGATGATCTACAGGCATCTTATTTCAGCATCTGATTCATGATCTGCTTTCGCAGTCTCACAAATGGGGCCTCTTGCTCATGTACCAGCAGTGTGACATTTGTACGTGTGTTTATGAGTGTCAGGCATGCGGTTAAACAAAGCGGGTTTTAGTTTGGAAGGGGAGATGTGGGA
>JAODUD010000088.1:2025718-2044619 GCA_026784285.1 Stomatorhinus walkeri | reverse complement strand
TTTTCCCCCCCCCCCCCCCCCCCCCCCAAGCATGACCCAGGGCACCTGGTTGAATGGCCTGAACCTGCAGTTGTACTCCAGGTTTGGAGAGCAAGCTGGGACACGCAGGGGGAAAAATCCTGTGCAGATGCAGAACAAACCACCATTTCAAAGGCAGAAATCCAGCAATTCATCCAGACATATATTCACAAATTTAGCCCTGTGACTTTTTGTTCTCCCCGCTACTTATCAGAATCTTCCAGAAGGTGACCAGCCTGCCCATCACAGGAAAGATTGACAAGGCCACCTTAGATATGATGAAACAGCCACGCTGTGGTGTGGAAGACCCCTTCAATCCAAAGTCGTTCAAATACAGATTAATGGGTGAGAGCCCCTTTGGCATGGGGACAGATAATCTAATAGTGATTCTATCTAGATCCACTTTTTCGTGAATGTACCACTCATTTAAGCCCAAGCTGCATCTCCGAAAACAACATGCGGATCTGTTTTTTTTTCCTTCCAGGCTATTGGCGCAAGAAGAGCCTCACTTATCGGATCTACAACCACACTCCTGACCTGGGCCTGCAGAAAACGCGCGAGGCCATCCGCCTGGCCTTCAAATACTGGAGTGATGTGACCCCCCTGGTCTTCCAGGAAGTGTACAGGGGGCGGGCTGACATCAAGATCTCATTCCATAAGAAGGACGGCACCTGTACCGTGCCCTTTGACGGGCCAGGTTGGTGCGCTTTGGCATTGGGGGATATTCTTACCACAGCTTTCACACTGCAGCTCGATTGGCCTTCATTGGACCTGTCATGTCTTTCAGAATCAAACGGATCCGTTTCCTTTCTTCCACTCAGGTCGTGTTTTAGCCCATGCGGAGGCTCCAGAGTCAGGCATTGTGCACTTTGATGAGGATGAGTACTGGACCGAGGGCAAGTACTACGGTGCCAACCTGCAGATCATTGCTGCGCATGAGATTGGGCACGCCCTGGGGCTGGGCCACTCAGAATGGAGGAGCGCCCTGATGGGGCCCTTGTACAGAGGTTACCGTGACAACTTCCAGCTGCACCCAGATGATGTGAAGGGCATCCAGACTCTCTACGGTGAGGCCTTGACTACAGTGCTTGGATTTTTACCATCTTCCAACAGCTCTTAAGCACCACAGCCTCACACATTTGGTGAATTTTTAGATTCTCTGTGTGTTTCTTTGGATATCCTGTTAGTCCCTCAATTATTATAATAACCATAAGAAATGTTTATGTGAACCGCACCATCTAAATTGCCTGTAGTGTATGACTATTGCTCTATGTTTTCTGATATTCCTGACAATGATCCAAGCTCCTCAGCATTGATTATGATGATGATGGTGATGGATGAATGTTCAGATGGGCAGATTTTCTCTGCTGCTACACAATTGAAATCACAATGAAATTAAGCTACACTCTAACTTTATTTCCACCCAAAACGTAGCAACTTTTGTTTCCCGTTTCAGGTAAGAGAGTGACCAGCACACCGACAGTATCCAATGATTACGGCCAGGAAACTTCCACGATGGTTGTCCCCGTGAGGCCTGCTGCAAAGCCAGATCCTTGCACAGCGAAGTTGGATGCAATCATGTTAGGTGAGGGAACCAGGCGCATGGGCCGTGGGACTCGCAGTAAAAAGTGCACGAGCCGCTAAAAATGTACCACGAGGCTGATGCCAAGTCTGGTTTACAGATAGTTGAGAGAAATGTGGTTTTGTCTTTACAATGAGCTCTTTTCAGATGGGAATGTAAGCAGTCTTTCAATCAATTCTCTTCTTGCTTTTATACAAAATTGCTTTTTTGTTATATATTTATTTGTTTATGCAGCAGGTAAATGCACTGAATTCCTATTTAGTCCCTGTTAAGGAATTAAGGAATTGTTTTTCATTTTATCAGATATTTAGACAGACCTTAATCAGTCATAAATTATTGACAATTTGTGACATACATTTAATTCTTTTGTTACATTCATACTCTTCTGCCAGCGTGTTTACCACTTCTCCTATTTCAGGTCCCTACCAAAAGACCTATGCTTTCAGTGGGGAGTATGTGTGGACAGTGTCCGACTACGGATACAACACACCAGTCAAGATCAGCATGCTCTGGAAGACCTTGCCAGGGAATCTCAATGCTGCGGTCCACTCCAGGAGAACCAACAAAACGTACTTTCTGAAAGGTACCATCTCAAGCAGTGCTGTCCAGTGAGACAGAAGGCAAGGCCTGGTAGCTTAGAATGCCTGGACTGCTCTAATGAGAGGTTGTTGCCCCAGTCCTGTTCACAATCATGTGTGGTCATAAGGATTTCACAGTGCAGAGGCTCACTCCATTTATCCGTCTTTGACTATCAGAGTTGGGTAATTCAAGTCCAGACCAGGATTTTGTTTCAACCATCCAGTTGAGTACTCTGTGACTGTGACTCTTTATGCTCAACTGGTTGGTTGAAACAAAATTCCGGTCTGGACTTCTACTCTCTGGACCTGGTTTACCCAACTCCATTGACTATGCTGGCATCACTGCCTCTGCAGGAGATAAAGTATGGAGGTACTCAAACTTCAATCTTGACTACGGCTACCCCAAACAGCTGACCCGCATCCCCCCCAACATTGACGCAGCGTTGTACTTTGAACTCAACAAGAAGCTGCTCTTTTTCAAGGTACGGTGAAACAGCAGCTACAACCCCCAGCATCACAAATGGCTTATACTTACACTGAGTAGTCCTAATGTTCTGAATGCTTCTCTCCCAACTCAGGGCTCAGATTACTGGCAGTGGGATGAGATGATTTATACAGACCTAAGTGTATACCCCAAACCCATCTCGCAGATCATCACTGGGGTGCCATCCAACCCCGATGCAGCCTTTACCTGGACAAATGGCAAAATCTACATCTTCAAGGGAGACCAATACTGGCGTGTCAACAGCCAGCTGCTCGTGGACAGAGGTTATCCTCTGAACATGCGGGAACGCTGGATGCAGTGTAGCAAGTAGACCACTAGGTGGCAAGTGACTTCAGGGAAGTGTGCAGCGGAGTCTCGTGAAGAGAGAACAGAGTCTGATATGTCTCAGGAAATTATGTTAAAAATTTAAAAGCTTTCCATTGACAGTTGCATAATAATGACAGTTTGGTGCTACTTCACACAACAAAAATTTGTATTATTAAAAAAATGCTTTGATAGCAACAAATCTGACGCACTGAACAGAAATGCAATAACTGGACGATTAACATGAACTTTTTCCATTAGGGGTTGTTCTAAGCACTGAAATATTAAGAAGTCAAAAGTACTTGCCTCAATATAGCTCTGTGCCTGAAGTTTGAAGACTCTTTGTGAAATCATGAGACACTGTCCCCAGTGGTTAAGATGTGGCATTACAGGAATTTGTGAATTAGTGCCATGCCAACATTAGCAGTAAGTTAATAAGACTTTTATACTGTTAAACAGATACAGGTGAACAGGAGTTTTAATGGTACCAATAGCAATAGCATCTCTTTTTATGCATTTTCAGTATTCAAGTATTTTTTAAAAGTTTGTACAGGACATAGAACACAGTGTAATTTAGTAACAATACTTTATATTGTCACTAAATAGTGAATTATAATACTATATGGATTGACATGGTGATTACAGGATAATTGTGTAAATGCACTTACATTTTTAACAAATTAAAGATAACTACGAAAACTCAGAGGCTTTTTACTGGTCTGCTCTAAAGAAAAGTACAGGGAAGCTGCAATTATTAAATTATAAACATGAAAATTAAGTTGCACATGCAGTTTATCCATGTGCAAAAAATGTCTCAGCTGTCACAGCAGCCAACAGCACACTGACCAATAAGAAATCAGAAGCAGCTCTCTGAGGTACTGTTGCTTTTGAGATCCTCTTCTAATTGGCATTCTGAGACTGCCTTAGGCAGGATTGGTTGCTAGGTAACGAGGGGGGAAACAGGACATCATTGTTAGGCAAATCATAGCAAGAAATAATCTTTTCTTGTTTTAATAGTTTCATCTTTAGACTTTTTTCAAAATGATTCATGCCTCTGTTCTCTAGAGAACCTACTGAAGCTGACTGCTTTGCGGTGGTTGTGACTAAACTCCAGTTCCTATCTTATTAGTAATTCAAAGACACTGTTTTTGCTTCTTACCACACTAATCCTAAATGTGTCAGACTCGGGCAATGCCTAATGATGCCAGCTTTTCCCATGTGATATGGCAACCACAAGCAAAGCACAGGAATCAGCATGACACAGAAAGTCCAGTCAGGCACTAGAAAAAAAGAATTTATTTAATATTTACAGTACTGATTTATTTCCCTATTTATCCGGTTTCTCATTCTGTGATTTCCGGTATTCTTCAGGGTGAGGTCATTTGTATTTGAAGTGAATCATCTGACTATCACAAGGATAGTCGATAAACTTAGGTTTCGGCATCCATCGCGCCGCACCCAGAACCGTCGGCAGCACGGCTGGCGTCCCGGCCGTGACCTTTTTGGAGACAGTGGGAATAGGCAGCCACAACAAAGCCCCGGCTTCTGCATGTGTATCATTAAAAAACAAAAAAAAAACAGTCCAGACATTTACAGAATGTATCTCAAAACTGCATCGTGTCAGGCAACAGACCACACCTACAGAAAACGTACATGTCAATACATCAGTTCATCTGTTTATCAGGTATTTAAAGAAAAACATGAAAGTCCATTGATTCCAATTTTCATATCCATAAAAACTATTTTATTTATAAAAAAAATCCATATTTTAAGAAGATTATGGCAAGGATAACTGTCAGTGAAAGTGGTGAGCAATAACAGTATAGATTCTCCTGCTATCATCAAGCTTTTAAGAGACCCTACATGCATCTTCTCTGTTTAACAGGATAAGAATCAGGTCTATGGCTCTGTTATTCAATCCCGTGAATCTGCATTTGTGCTGGTCCTTATCTGCGCTTTCCCTGTGATTCCCAAGCATGAACTGCTCCTACGACATCCGACAGCAGTCGAGCGTGGGTCACCGAGGAAAGCGCAGCATGTATACCAGAACGCTGGAATGCTCTAGAAGCTGAGACCTCAGTCCTCCTCAGCTGAAGGCCCAGTACTGCAAATGGGAAACGTGCTGGTATGCTGGGCTGGGCTTTTGGGAGATGCCATAAATATGCAGCACCGTGCAGGCGGTCACACCCGCATGGCCTGGCTAGTGGCTGTGAGGGGCACGGTGGAGCTGGTCTCGTAATCGAAGTCGATGGTGGTATGGTTGGCAGTGCCAAGACTGCTGAGTGAGGTGCCGGTGCCCATCTGGCGGTCCTGCAGGCTCCGCAGGTAGCTCTGCACGAGGGAGTCAGGAGAGAATGCATTTAGAGGCTGAGACTCAGGATCGGCTATCTCACAGAGCAAACAGACCAGGCATCAGTCTCTCAGGTAAACAAGTGCAAAACAAGAACACAACTGTGTCATTTCTGTGGAAATTAGGCTTTGAGGCATGACTACATGCTTCAATCTGACACATTACTACTTTGGAACTGTAATACTATCGCTACAGTAAGCAGCATCCAGCAGCATTGGGGGGACTTACCGGTGCCAGAAGGTCACCAGCATAGCGCTTGACAGGTGTGGGCTTCCGCTGGTAGGAGCCCTCGTGCTCCCCTGCCTGTTCACATCTCTTGGTATCCTTCTGGTGGATCTGCATCAGCTGCACACGCTTCCGCTGCCTGCTGATGATGACTGAGAGGACGGCAGGGCGGGAAAGAGAAAGAGGGACAAGGGGGTCAGTCACCAGCACGGCAGGGTGGGAAAGAGAAAGAGGGACACGGGGGTCAGTCACCAGTATGGCAGGGTGGGAAAGAGAAAGAGGGACAAGGGGGTCAGTCACCAGCACGGCAGGGTGGGAAAGAGAAAGAGGGACAAGGGGGTCAGTCACCAGTATGGCAGGGTGGGAAAGAGAAAGAGGGACACGGGGTCAGTCACCAGTATGGCAGGGTGGGAAAGAGAAAGAGGGACAAGGGGGTCAGTCACCAGTATGGCAGGGTGGGAAAGAGAAAGAGGGACATGGGGGTCAGTCACCAGTACGGCAGGGTGGGAAAGAGAAAGAGGGACACGGGGTCAGTCACCAGTATGGCAGGGTGGGAAAGAGAAAGAGGGACACGGGGGTCAGTCACCAGTATGGCAGGGCTGCAAAACATCATGCGTCTGAAAGCCAATCGATTCTTATTAACTGATAGGAAAAACTCGCTGCTTAGCCTTAAACCTTGAAGTCCGGGTGTAGTTACCAGTATGTAGGTTAACAAGGTCCATTGGGGGGGTGGGGGTGCTTTTAATGTGACGATATTTGTTATTGGTACAAAGCAAATATATGTGTGATTTGTGAAGGGATCATTAGCCTATACCCTCAAGATTTGATAGCATACGGAGAATGGAGAATACAGTTTGATTTTAAACTTTTTTTGTGTGTACACTGTATGGCCAAAAGTATTTGGACACCAGCTTCACTGCCAAAATCAAAATCAACCGTATTAATATGAAGTTGGTCAGCTCGTTGTAGCTTTAACAGCCTCTAACTTTGCAGCAAAGCTTTCCGTTGGATGTTGGAACACTGCCGGATTTGCTGCCATTCAGGTTGGGTATTGATGTTGGGTGATCAGGTCCCTTTCGGTGAGTTCACGAGTGAACTTCCTTCCAATCATTTTTACCATAATCACGTAACTGCAGTTGACCAGAGGAGCTCTAGCAGTGCTGAAACGTGGAGACCTGACTGGCATCCTCTGATGGTGCCAAATGGAATGTCACTAACCTGTTCTGTAACATTCTCCTGGTAACATTCATTGCAAAAGATTGAGGAGTGACTGTGTGCTTAATCATGTACCTGTGTGACTCAATTAGGCAATTCCTGTAATTGATAGGTATGTCCGCATACTTTTGGCCAGATACATGCTATCGTTAACACAGGAACGAATAAACGAGGAATGGCTGCAGGTAAACATGGCGTCGCTCACCCTCCGTGTGGGAGAAGCCCTCTGCGGTCAGCTTCCACTGCACCAGCACTCCCAGGAGGCTTAGGGCAGGCCAGATACCCAGGATCACCCAGCTGTACCAGCAGAGCGGCGCCACGGGCTCCAGTCTCAGACAGTCATACACATATGTGACCAGCACCAGCATCTCCACGAAGTAGTCCGCACAAACCGTCATGACGGCGGCTCCAAAGACAGATGTGGAGAGCACCGTGAACACCTTCTGCCACTGCAGGCTGAGGACGGCGCACAGCATGCCGGTACCCAGCAGGGCCCCCAGCGGCACCCACACCGAGCCGGGCACGTAGAAGGGGCTGGCAGTCAGCAGGGCGGCAATGGCCATCAGGAGTCCGAGCAGCAGTCCGGTCATAAAGAGGCCCACACTCCGCACCAGCATGGTGACCAGGCCGCACAGTAGGCCGATGCCCAGGCCGATACCCGCGCTGGCCTCCACGCTCAGCTGCGTGTCCAGCACCCGCTCGCGGTAGCACAGCAGGAAGATGACGATGGAGCCGAACATGAGGCCTGACAGGAACATGACAGCCTTGAAGCAGCGATACCCTGTGGAGGGAAGAGTGAGCAACATGGATCTAACATTAGGAAACACAGAGTCAAAGGACAGCCTTTGAATGGCATCCAAAACTGGATTAAAATCACAAGTCAATAATTACACTCTCAATGAAAACACAATAGGTGCTTTCACAACCTTTTCCGGAACCAGGGTTTTTTTTCATGTTCACACCGTAGGATCTCGGCCTGATTGTAGCTCCTTAGAGACAGCTCCAGAACCTTTTTTAGTAGCTACCTCCAAATACTTTTAGTTCGAACAAAAACTACTAGGGAGACGCTTACAGCAACAGCTTGCTGATTGGTTGACCACAAACATGGAAGTGCCAGGAACTACAGAAGTTACAGATCAAGACAGCCCAGAGACTTGTAAACCAGGACCAGGTTTCGCAACTTCAGTGTGAAAGCACCTAATAGCAAGACATGTTCTTTGTTCATTAGCCATCAAAAGTACCATTAGCAACTTCATGCCATCCTAGAGTAACTTAATAGATCGCCTCACAAGTTTATAAAAAGTGTGTAAACACTTGCAAAAAGAAATCATAGTTCTGGACTGACCACTGGGTTTTGACGTTAGTCTAGGGGTCTGTGTCGGTTTGGAACTTACCGAAAAAGCAGTAGATAATGCCAAAAAGACAGCACACAGCACAGATGACAGCGGGAACCACCTCATACTTCCGGACGATCTCTATGTCGCAACTGTCCATCTGGGTCGCGCTGGGCTGCACTGGGTCCATCATCTTCTAGCCGCCGGCAAAATTCGGGAACAGCACAACCGAGGCTCTTACTAGCAATCCATGCTAGAGCATGAGTGAATCTGCAAGGGAGAGTGTGGGGATCCATGAATGGGAGAGCATGGGTATACCGCGCATCAGCTCCGCTTACCAAATGTTCCAGGTCATTATTGAAAGGCGTCATGTGTAGCTCAATTGCAAAGATAATCGATTTAAGGCTTAAAGCTGTGACTTCACACATTTCATGAATGGAGGACCACTAATTAGATCCAGCATGGTTTGCAAGTTTCTACAAAGTCTCAGAGTGCCAGCCCCCCCATCCCATGGACTTCCCCTCAGTTTCAAGGGAGGTGTGAAATCTGACTTCTGGGTGTGACTTTCGCTTGTGATTGTTCTCCTCCAAATGTTCATGCCCGAGTGCCTGTTATCTCCACTGGTCCCCCCCTAGCCCCCAACCACCCCGCCCAAAAAAAAAATCTGATCCAGCTACTCTGACACCCAAAACCCATGCTCCCTTTTTTCCCCACCTGTTCCAAACAGTCACCCCAGACACCATCCCCCCCACACCCCTGCAGCAGTTAGCAAGGTGACTGGAGGCCCAGGACATATTTCCACACAACAGGGACATGTTCCTTAGAGGTTCAGCACTCCTCGTTGAAAACACACAGCCACCAAGTCAGGGCTTTAAATACCTAGCGGTTGTGAGGGACTCAGTCTTACTGTGCTCTCATAGGAGAAAATTACAGAGACATTTCAGGGTGGGATCTTTTGGAAAACTCTGGGTATGACCTCACTCCTACTAGGATCACATTACAACAAAGTCATGCTTTAGGGCTTTAGGAGACAAAGTCCAAAAAGATGGCTTTCAATTCTCTCCTCCCCCCTAATGTTCTGTGGGTGACACAGCCATATAAAGTCAATGTCTGCATAGTCTAAGGTGGGAGGGTGACTTTTCAGACAGACAAAGTTTAGGGTAATAAACCTGTCATTAGTTTTATGTAAATCTTCCATAAGCCCGCTGTATCAAATAGGAGCGTTGACATCATGATGTCACAGTTCAACAATTGAACAAGGCCAATAACCCCCAATTGCCCCAGGGACTGTCTAACCCTGCTTTCTCAAGGACACATATGTTGCTTTGAATCAAAGCCTTCGATAATTAAATAAAACATAAATGCGATGCAGATAGGATAAGGCATCCTGGAGATCAGTCAGCTTGTTCATGTTCCCCCGCTGAAGGATGTGGATTTCAGGCAGCTTCGCCAGCCAATGGGCAGGTACCGTTTGTGTATCATAGGAAAGTAGACATGGCAGAAATCCCTACCATGACAAAATACAGGGATGCATTTCTGGGTGAACACCATTGGCGTTTCACAAAAGACTCCCCACTGAGAGGAAACTAAGGTCCAGACATGAACCAAATCTTGGTTCAAGATGGACACCTGACCATCGACATCCAGGCGTTCAAAATGTAACACTTAGCCCACAAAACTTGACTGTAATAGAAATAAATTCTTTTTTTAACATACTTTGACTCATGTATCAATGAATTTAATTTAGAAATTGAAAATGTATTCCTACAAATTGTCAATTGTATGCATAAAATGACGTGTCAGTGATCAACAGATGATGTAGAGGGACAATGAGCCATTTAATAGAAGGTTACTAGAAGGTTACTCCAGATAGGAACTGCTGATGTAGACGTGCATCTGTCCTGTACATATGCTCTCTCACGCACACATGTGAATGTCTCTCCTATCAGCACTGCCCCTCACACAATGGGAGGGTGTATCTGCAGAATAAAGGCATATTGAAGCACAGAAGGCTCTGAAGATTGGTCACAGAGTGGTCATGACCCCTACTGGTGAAGTGCATGTTGGGTAAAATTCACTGCACTGCCAGACAAACATAAATAAGTAAGAGCTATAGGTTGACGGGGCTGGGATCTGCATAAATTGTCAATATTGACACCCCCTCTTGGAGAGAAGGAAAGGTTTTGTAGCCCTGTCTTCACCACCAGACCACAAAACAACAAAATTTTAGGAAGCAGCAACTGACCTTGTGCTATCTGCTCAAATAGCACACACATCCTGTAGTGGAGAATCCCATGATGCACACAATGTACAGTTATGGCAGCATCACTGCACCACAGCTAAAAGGTCAATTTAGATTTAATAACCACTGCATCACCATGCCGCCCCAAAATTCTTAATATTGGACTTTTTTAAATTTTATATTCTAGTTAGGTTCTTGCGAAGTTTGAAATGCATTATATAGCTCTTGTTAAAATATTAAGCAGGCTTTAGTAGGTATTCACTGGATTCCCAACCTAGCTGCACTTAAGCCTAGTTGATTCCTTGACAGCTGTATGTTCGCAATGTACAATAGAATAATGATACTTTATTAATCCCGATGGGGAAATTCTCCCGATCTTACTCTCCTTACAGGTCAAAGCAAGTGTGGGGGTCACAGTGAAGGGGCAACCACCTTGGGGCACCCAGATAGCTGGGGGTTAAGGGACTTACTCAAGGGCCCATGGACATGTGACTATTTTGCCAAGGTTGGAATCGAACCGGCAACCTTCTGATCACCAACACAGAGGCTTCAGCCCATTGAGTAACACATCACAGCCAGTTTGGCTCACATCTGCATTGCAATAGAGAAAAGTGTCGGCTAAATAAAACTATGCAGAACCCTTGATAAAAAAAAATGTAATTTTTTCAATCATTATGCATAGCAGTTGTATTTGAGTAATGCAATTAAATCTCAAGCACATTCTGTTATGTGATTTGAAACATGCAAGACACCAAATTAATATCCCATTCAATTCAAAAGTAGGATGAGAAACCATTACACACAGTAGGCTGAGGATTACAGATGTGATACACAGGGATAGGAGTATATCCATCCAGAGTAAATTAGTAAATAGGTGCGAACAGCACACAATTCAACTCCAGTAATGAGAAAACGGTACCCATTATGTTACATTTATACTGGAGAATATGGGATAACAGTTCTCTTTTGCCCGAGATAATCTCTTCTTGTGAAGATCACTGTATAACAATAATAAAGAAATTGGCTTCATTGTTTGCTGGCTTCACATCTAAAAAAGAGCAGCCCTTTAACATGATTTGCTTTATAACAACACCCAGGGTGTTGAACATGGCTTTGATAATAATAAATCGTATTTGCAACATGCATTTCGCACACCAAATGCACTAAAATAAAAAGGGTAAAATAAAAATGGTTAGAACAAAATGAGACAGTAAAAGTAAAATAACCATAAGATTAAGCAGGGGGAAGAACAAAACAGAATGCAGTGAAGGAATAAAACAGGCTAGAAAGAAGTAATAGTAATAAAACAAAGAATAATAAGAGAGTATATATACATAAAACAAACAAACAAAATGAATCAAAAAAACTGTCATCAAGACTCTAAGAAAGCTATATATATTCAAGTAATGTTTTAAAACAAATGTGCCCAAACAAAGTAAAAAACCTTTAACCCATGTCCTTCGGACCCCCCGCCTGCAGGAGCTCAAAACACAGGAAGGGAAGGAACATCAGCACCGGGACGTTGTTTTTCCGTGACCCTTCCCGCGTGGGCAGGAAGCAGAGCAGGAAGTGAGGAGATGTGATAGAGACCACATGGCAGAGCATAACCCGAAACAGACGTTAAAAAAAACCAACTGCTCAAGGTCATAACGTCAAACATCTAATGACAACCACTGAGATGGACATATGGCTTGATGCAGGTCAGCATTATTTCATTTTAAAATACATGAGAGAACTGAGAGCTTTTTCCTATGCCTGTGATAGTGAGGATCCAACTAGAAAAACCTGCAGAGCAAGAACAGGGTATGGAACCAATGGGATTCGTTTTTCTCTGGTTTTATTTGAAAAGTAATTGTCTCTATAGTCCGCTATGTAGGCTAAAACTTTGTCCTTCAGATGTATCAAGTAAATGATTCTTGGAGGGTGACAAAAGCATTTTGAAAAGTCCCAGTGGTTAAGATAGGCTTCCTATTTCACTTAATGACAGAGATCATGAATGAGAAAAGTCTATCTTCCAGCTATGGGTCATACAGTAATGAAATTCAGTCATTGTATTATATGGTGTTTTTACACTGCTACCAAGAATCGAGCTGTACCCATGCCGTACCATTGACTGAATGCTGTCCATTGCAAATTATGAAAGCTGTGCTCGAGCCATACCCCTGCTAAACTGGAACTGCTTATACCTCGTTCCCACTAGCATGGTCCTGGTGCAGGACTTTTTCCCCAATCTGGCACTGGTCCCACGTGTAATGGCACCGTAACGTCAGTGAAAGTGGGACGGGCTATCGCGTCCATACCTTCTGCATACCCAAAAATTCAACCCATAACCAATAGTTTTTTCCAATTTCACCGATGCCAGCAGTGAAACAACTTGTCAGCTTACTAACAGAATAATATTCATTGGATGCCGCGACAATTGAAAGATTGTTGTCGAGATCCTATAATAAAGTATAAATATGTCACTGGTCGAATAAATAAAATTTTGATATCCCCATTTCAGTGGAGAAGAGATCATGAGGCTGACTGCAAAGTGCAGTTTTAAGCAGACTCTTATTGTGCGATCCTTAAAAGGACAGCAGTAAAACAGCGAGTGAGAATAAAGTCACACAAACAGACAGGGGAGCCTTTACAGAGACGAAAATGGATGCGGGCAATAGAGACAGGGTGCAACGAGTGAAAACAACAAAAAATACAGATTAACCTTTCATTTACTTTCACTTCCACCTACATAACGTTTCTGTTCCATTCTTTTTTGAAATTAGTGGAAACACAGGCAGGTTCTCAAAAGGCACCAACCAAGAACCAGCCCAGCAGCACCGGCTCCGTGTTGGTGGAAACGAGGCATTAGTGGCAGGGCAGAAAGCATGACCAAACCAAGCTGGTTGAGTCACCACCATCTGATTGGTCAAAATGCACCAGATATACCAGATACCACTGTTCTGCACATGGATTATCTGAAGGGAAATGGGTCATAATCCACACATTATTCATAATTAATGGAATTGCACTTTGTGGTGTAGTGATGCATTCCCCACAACCCAGAACTTGAAAATTTCAAACCGCCTACTTAAAAATACTATAGAACAGCAGAATGTAATGGATTCATAATACAAATTATACAAGTGAATGCTAATTCTGCTAGAGTTTGATGGCAACATAAAATGGTGATTCTCACAGATGTGCTAGCTGAAATTAGCCCATAGTAAATCAACATGTACACGAAGTGAACAGTGAATAAGCATCTCTTCAGTTTTACATCAGTGTTACTCTTCAAACCCAGCAACGCCTTTACCGAGCCAACCCTCCTGCAAAGGAAAACTAAAGTGAGCTGGAACCACACTGTAACTAGTCCCTCTTCACACCAAGGCTTGGCTACGGCTCGGTTCCTGTGTGCCAGTGGAAAAGCACCAGTAGCCTGAGGCAGTTGCTTATGAAGTTTCCTAAAAAACCTTACTCTCTTGAAATGTAAATCTCAGAAAGATTGTCCACATGCTATACGTGCACACAACAATCTAACAGCCTATATAAGAAGGAAAAAAGTTACAACTATAATTAGCCATGTATTTGTTGTCTTTGAAAGAAAGAAAAAAAGAAATACTTCCTCTATCTGTACTCGATTTCCTGCTTACTCTTTGTAGCTTCCATCAATAGCGGGAAATAGTCAACCTCACTCCAGATGTCAGAATGCAAGGCTTTGCTTTGAAATTAGGCTCAGTTCAAAAGGCAATTGTCCAAGAGGAACGTGCTCTCACAAGCCCATGCATGATGTGTAGTTGGTCTGTTTGTGTGGAAGAAATTTCACGATTTCACAGAGGACCAGGAGAGGTGGCCCAAACATGGCAGATTAAACAGCAGTACACCGTTTGTTCATTGGCAGCCACATTAAAGTATAATGCTTACATTTGACCTCTGGCTGGCAATAGGTAGTTCCCTTAGGGTAGGGATGTGTATGAGTGAGTGTGAGTGAGAATCGGGACCTATGGTAAAACAAAAAAAGAATTTGATGATTAATAAACTTGAGTATAACTGAGTCCAAAGGATGACAAGTGCAATTACCATCCATCCATCCATCCATCCATCTTCCACCGCTTATCCAGGTTCAGGTCATGGGGACAGCAGTCTAAGCAGGGATGCCCAGACCGCCCCAAGGAGGCGTCCTGGAGGAGTCCTAGACAGATGCCTGAACCACCTCAACTGGCTCCTTTCGATGCAGAGAAGCAGTGGCTCTACTTTTAGCTCCTCCTGAATGACTGAGATCCTCACCCTATCTCTAAGGCTGAGTCCAGCCACCCTGCAGAGGAAGCTCATTTCAGCCACTTGTATCTCATTCTTTCAGTCACTACCCGGAGTTCGTGGGCATAGGTGAGGGTAGGAATGTAGATCAACCGGTAAACTGAAAGCTTTGTTTTCAGGCTCAGTTCCCTCCTCACTAAAACATAACAGTACAGTGTCCACATTGCTGCCGACACCGCACCGATCCGTCTGTTGATCTCCCTCACTCGTGAACAAGACCCCACGATACTTCAACTCCTCCACTTGAGGCAGTACTCATCCCCACTAGGAGAGGGCGATCCACCCTTTTCCGGTCAAGAACCATGGTTTCAGACTTGGAGGTGCTGATCCTCATCCTGGCTGCATCATATTCAGCTGGAAACCATCCTAGTGCGATAACACCAATGGGACCACATCGTTTGCAAAAAGCAATGATGTGATCCTGATGCTTCAAAACTCAAAATTCTGTCCAAAAAAGTTGTGAACAGAATGGGTGACAAAGGGCAGCCCTGGCAGAGTCCATCGCCCACAGGGAATGAGTCTGACTTACTGCTGGCAATGCAAACAAAACTCTTATTCCCTTTGTACAGGGAGCTGAAGACCTGTAACAAGGAACCCTCATACTCCATACTCCTGGAGCACCCCCCACAGGACCCCCTGACAGAGACAGTCATATGCCTTTTCCAGGTTCACAAAACACATGTAGACCGGTTGGGCAAACTCCCACAAACACTTCAGTATCCTTGTGAGGGTGAAGAGATGGTCCAGTGTTCCATCACCAGGATGGAATCCACAATTCTCATGGATCTGAGGTTCAACCAACAGACAGATCCTGCTCTCCTGTACCCCGGCAGAGACCTTACCAGGGAGGCTGAGGAGTGTGATCCCCCTGAAGTTGGAACCTCTGGTCCCCTTCCTTAGAGACTGGGACTACTAGCCCAGTCTGCCAATCCAATGGCACTGTTCCCAATGCCCACGCAATGCTGAAGAGGCGTGTCAGCCAAGACAGCCCAAAAATATCAAGAGCTTTCAAGAACTTGTGAGGAGGCTCAGCCACCAGGCATTCGCCCTCAACTTTCTGAGGAATTACGAATATCATTAAAAAATAGATTTCAAAGCAAAAAAAAAAAGTGAACAAGCTACCATGCATCTAACCTCACCTCCCCCCCCCCCCCTTCACTAATCCAGGACCACTGTACTCCAAGGCCATTCAGAAACACAGGGGCAAAAGTCCCTGTACTTTATGGTCGTGGGGGGCTGTTTAAAAAGGCTAAATGAGCTATAAGTCAAAAAGAAGCATTTATATCCGCAAGCAATGCGCAGACTTTGTAATGCACAGCACTACACAAGGTAGCATGCTGCACCAGCGGGCACGTGTCGCTACGTTACACCCCGGCTATTTAAAACAGCTCACAGAACAATATCCTTTGTGAACCGTGACGTCGAGCAGCTTACAGCAGAAATCATAAAAATTGGAAATCAAATAGCTTGTACAGGAAATTCCATATGCTAATTAATTTGATTAAATTGCTGAGCAAAGATATGATAATTGTTCTGGTTATTGCTGGTCAACCGATATGATCATCCTGACAATGGAAGCTGCAGGCTTGCTGGCGCTATTCAATGCCACATTATGTTCCAGCAAAGGTACTATCACATCTCCCCTCATATTCAGCTCCAGGCTGGATCTATTGTTGCAATTCAGCATCTCTAGGCTGCAAAAAACACACTGTTTTTAAGTTCTTTGGAGCCTAATTTAGGGTCCACCAACAGCAAACCTTGTATACAGAGGTTCTGCAAACTGTAAGGGAATCAAGAAAAAAAAAATGACAAAATAAGATTTTTTTTTTTAGCCAACTTGAAACATAAATGAGGACAAGAACAGCCAGTGTCCCGGGAGCAATTGGGGTTAAGGGCTTTGCTCAAGAGGCCAATGGCCACTTCACTCTGATGACCACAAGATTTGAATTGGTGACCCAATGATCACGGGCAAGGTCCGAACCCAAAGGGCCACAAAGGACACACCAAACACACAATCTAACACAAACAAACAAAAAGAGTTTTTGTTCTGCATGAAACTTATACAGCTACTCTGTCCACCCAGCGTGTCTTTGCCAATCCAACGACTGTTGCTTCATTTGACTTCCTCTGCGGGCCCCTGGAGGATGGATTCCCCCTTTGAGTCTGGTTCCTCCCAGGGTTTCTTCCTTCTAGGGAATTTTTCCTTGCCACTGTCGCCTCTGTCTTTGCTCACTGGAGGCTTTTGACAGGAATAATGTGAAGCGCTTTGAGACAATGTTGTGAAAATGCACAATGCAAACAAAGCTGAATTGAATGGACAGTGGAGGGAAACCAGACAGCAGGTGTGTATGCTCTTCCTAATTCTAACCAACCTACAACAGGACCGACATCACTTGTTTTCATCTTAAGAACTCCGGGAACAACAGCAGGCACAAATTCACATAAACTATCTGACTACATAAATGGGTAAAGTTAGTTTCAATAAAGGCATCAGCTGGACAATACATTTAAAAACACAGACAGCAATTACAGCAGAGTGGTAGAAGGGGTTAGGTGTGTCATTCCATTCATATCTCAATGACCCTTAATTGTTAAATCTACTTATCTGGTTCACTGTAACTCTTCTAGCTCTTGATGGTGGCTGAAGTTGCAGCAACTATGAACACCCTTTGTTGTCCAAAAAATGTTTACTCATAATTGCCTGGACTCAATATTGAATTGCAAAGATCTGAAGAATGAAGAATTTTTCAGAATAATGGCAAAGAAACCAAACAAAGAAGAGGACTCTGAAAATGACCGCATCCAGTGATAATTCAACCGACCAACCAAGGACACATCCCTTAAGGTGAAGCCAAGCTGTTCAAGAAACCTAATTCTTGTTATAATCTATCAAGATGCAGAACAAGCAGCCACAACACTTAATAGTAACTACAACATAACAACTTGAGGGCCCAGCTGACATATATTTTCTGCAGAAAATTACAAGAAAGTATCCATCAATCCATCCATCCATCCACTCATTTTCTATACCGGCTTCTCCAATGCAGGGTCGCAGGGGTCCAGAGTCTATCCTAGAAGCTACAAGCACAAGGCAGGGAAAACTCAGGGTGAGACACCAACCCACTGCAGGACTCACAAACCATTCACACACATTCATAAGAGAGAGAAAATACTAGTTAAAAATACAGAAATCAAAGGTGCTCTTGTGACTCTTCATAGCTCTACCTAGATTAGGCCTGCAGAGTCCAGACCGCGGCAAAGGCGGATGTAAATAGACCTGACCAGGAGACCACTGCTCCTGTCACCACCTCAGCCAGATGCCGGCAACATTTCCAGCAGCTACTGGAGAGGTGTGTGGCAGAAGGTATTGCCTTCCTCAAAGGGAAATGAAGGGTTCACAGGAAGCCTTAAGCCCTTCCTGTTTCATCTCAGGTCTTGTTGGGAGGGAAAAAAAAACGTCTGGGAAGATTTTCCCAGGCTGGGCGAGGCAAAGCCATCTGGTCCCAGTAAGCAAGGGGTGTAACCAGAGAAGCACTGTGACTGCCTGGGGGGGGGGTTCCATGCTATCATTACACCTTAAAGCCGGCACACTCCAACCGCTAAACACCCCTACATCCTTACCGCGTTAACTCATGTCAACTTTACAGCTTGGGTAAAGTCCAGCCAATGTGAAAAACAGCAAAGACATGAAATCTGAAACCAGGGGAGACGATACGAGATTCGATGCCTCGAATAAAAGAGGGAGAGAGGAAAAAAATAATAATAATAAAGGATCAGAACCCACGTACCCGTCTGTGCAAAGCGGAAGGAGACACGACAGAGTAATACAGAAAATCCGGTCGCGGTGTTATCTGTGAGCTCAGCCAAAGCAAACAGCAGCGGCTACGGCGGAGCCGTGAATGGCTGCGTGGGGGGGGGCGGTTACAGCGCAACGAGGGTCACAAGTTTAGAAACGTGAGATGGCAGGAAACCCCAGCTGTACCCAAAACCTGCGGGTTTAATGGCAGTGATTTCGCCAAGTGAATTCAACCCACACGAGCTTCTTGCTTAGATCGTGGAGCCTATTTTACGCGGCTCTGGAGTCATGCATGATTTATTTAACCGGTTGTTTTTGACATTTGTAAGTAAATTATGGTTATCCATTTGTTTCACATTTTGTCGTATCGGTTTTTTTTTACTGCCAAATATAACAAAACAGCCAAAGTGTGTGTGTGTGTGTGTGTGTGTATATATATATATATATATATATATAT
>JAODUD010000088.1:2003488-2015592 GCA_026784285.1 Stomatorhinus walkeri | reverse complement strand
CCCCCCCCAGAAGATGTGGGGGGGATGAAAGACAGTCTCAGGTTCAGGGAAACTGTGGGGAAGCTGAGGAAATGGCTGTAGAAGTGGAACAGGCCTCTTTATAAACCCCTTCTCTGGGGTTTCCAAAAGGCAGAGCCTGTTCCACGTAACTGGTAATGTGAGCCAGGTGACTTGGAAGGACAGACATGCTCGTCACCTGACCACCTCGGCCACGCTTGCCCCAGGGCACCGGCACCCCCGCAGTGGCTGGATGGAATTCACCTCCTATCATGTGCTCCTAGGAGACCAGACAAGTCGTACGTACCATCAGAGTGCCTGTATTCCTCAAACAGCGTCTGAAGCTCAAGTTCCTGTTCTTCTGTCCAGAGGACAATGCGAGTGCCCTTCCTAAACAGAGAGGGGGGGGGAAAAAAGAGAAAAAAGTGATGAATAAAGAAGAAAAAGTAAAATAAATAAAGTGCCATCTCAGTGGTCGAATGAAGAAAAGAGGAAAAAAAAAGTTGACTGTGAAGAGCACAGAGAAGCCTGACCTCTCCTTCTTCAGGTCCTTGGCACTGTCCACCAGCCCCATGTTCACCAGCTGAGTGATCACATGACGGCGAGTGCGGGTCGTGGTCGAGAGCAGCGGCAGCAACGTCTCCACAATATCAGGCACTGGGGGGGTTGAGATTACAAAAAACTGAATGAGGGAATGGGGAAGCAGATTAAATTGTTACTCAGACCACTTAATACTAGCAGAACTAGTGCAAGTATGCAAGCACAGTCCGATTCGTGACCTTTTTGGGAGGGGTACACCAAGAGAACTACCGCCACAGTAGAATTTAACACAAAAGTTTGATGAGGGAGTTCACCGAAATAACCTATATTTGTGATCTTCATCTTTCAACCACAATTTCTTATTGCCCCTGCAGGTTCTTCATATTTCACGTTTGCTGTCATGATTTCTATGAATTTTCCCACCTGGTACAAGCAAAACAATGAAACCACGCCAATGAAGTTATGCCATCGCTAGCTAAGTCGCACTGTTGCCACGGGCGACTGGCTCACCCCCCGAGTCCTGGTGCTCTTCATAGAGGCGCCGAAGCTCCTCCGCCTCCTCTGGGGTCCACTTCGCTCTTTTGTTCCCATCACTGAATGAAAGAACGACGTGATGTAATGGGGTGACGTGACCATGGAGACCCGTCACAGAATCACGTAGAGCTGCGTCCTCACCTGTCCTCGTCCCCAGGCTTCCGGTAGCCCTCTGTCATTTCCCGTACAGTGCCCACATTCTTCCAGAAGAGCAGCTCCATGTATGCCTTGTCGTTGCGTGCCGCCAGGGCGAAGAAGCGGTTCAGCACAAATTTGATGAAGGTTACCAGCTCCTGTTGGGGAGGGTGAGAGTATAGGGGACAGAGCTAGCTAACACTTTACATTAAATACAAACAAACCAGTCCCCCATTTAAAAATGGCACTGATAACTCAAGGTAAGTCCCCCTTCCACAGGTGAGGACCAACATCAGCAGCCTAACCTTGACCCCACGGATTTTAGGACCATGATCCTTACCTTGTAGGCAGCGGCCGCCGGATCGCCCAAGATCTTGTGGAAGAGGTGGAAGATGGAGAGCTGGAAGAGCAGGGCGTCCATCTTGAGGTCGACGGCTATGCGGTGCAGCATGCGTGTGATGCAGTGGTTGGTGTGAGCCGTGTTCTGCGAGTAGGACTTCAGCAACAGCAGGTAAGGCCTCACGACGCCCGGGTTGGCGAACCTGAGTAACAGCTTCACTCGTTAGCGAGCAGCTAAATTAAAGTCACAGCTTCCGCACATGTTTTTGTCACGTCATAAATCAAGGAAAATCAGAACATACTTCACATACATGTAGCTTAAAGAACCATGTACTCTCTAAAATGAAGTATGGAGCTTCCTGCTGATGGTCATCAGTTCACATCCCAGCACCACAGTGGGGCCATGAGCAAGGCCCCTGACCCCATGACTGCAACCCCTAAGCTTGCTTTTACTTGCATGTGTCTGTGTGTCTCATGGACAGTAAGGGGCAGGTGAAAAGAATTTCTCTTGTGGGGATCGATAAAGGATCACCATCCCATTCTGTCATGATTCTGCCCATCCCCTCCTAGCACTTACACGTACACATGATTAAATATTTATCATCAATGGAGTTTTTATATTAATGATGTATGTTCTTGTGCAAAATCTGCTACGTGCATTATTGGCATCCTGGTAAATATGACCAAAAAAGGCAACTGGAAAATGTCTGAAGTCGATCACACACTCATACACACATTCGTGGTGATCAACTCTCCACCTGCAGGTTCTTCATGTTTGACATAAGCAGTCATGAATTCTGAAAATTTCCCTCCTGACACAGCATGTCAAACAATTTCTTGTGACTCCAGCACCAGAAATTTGGGCAGCACTCATTCGGCCACTTTTACCTCAATTCCCCCAACACAGAGCTGGTGCTGGTACCCGTATTGGGCTGGTTCTCACCTGGTGCCTTTTGAGAACCTGCTCACATTTCCACTTGTTTAAAAAAATAACGGAATGGAAACATTATGTAGGTGGAAGCGAGAGTAAAGAAAAGATTTATTGCATTTGTTTTTTGGACTTAAAGTTTTTATATGATGGTGAACCAATAAATTCAGTGAATGACTCACTGCGCTGTCTCTATTACCTGTGTCAGCATCTGTCTCCTTAAAGACTGTATTTCTCCCCAATCTGTGTGTTTATTCTTGCTCACTGTTTTACTGCTGTCCTTTCAAAAATAGAGCAATAAAACTCAAAGCTAAAAACTGTACTTTGCTGAACACTTCATAATCTCTTCACCTCTCAAGCTCCATAATATTTTATTTATTTGATCCCCTGGCAGATCGATCTTTCGTTTTTCACAGAATCAAAAACAATCCAATGTTATTCCACTAGTAAGCTGAAAAGTTGTGTCACTGCAGACACCAGTGATATTAGACAAAACTGTACTGGTTATGGATTGAATTTCTTAGGCATGCGGAAGATTTGGACGCGACAGCCCGTCCCACATAAGCTGACGTTACAGTTCCAAAGTGTGAGACCAGCTTTTCTGTGGTGCCGGGCCGGAGCTGTTTCTTCGGGCCCAGGGCCAGTTCTTTTGTGGTGGAAACTCACGGAACCACTTCCGGATTGAGAAAAAGTCCGACACCAGATCCACAATTTGAAACTCTGCTAGTTGCTTTTAAAACTCACATTTCAAAGTGCTGTCAGAACTCTTTTACTGCTCGCACACACTGACAATTGGCAGTCAACCCAACACCACCTCCATTGTAGTTGCATATATAATATTGTAAATGTAATTAACTTACTTCAAAATTCATTATTCATGCAGGGGATTCCTTGATTTTAAATATATGAAAGAAACTCTACCATGCTTTTCAAACAATGAGTAGTTTAAACCAATTGTTCAGTAATATGTCAATGCAAATTGCTGGACTGTTTATTTAGAGATCTTATCTTTCACTTAGAGATCAGATCCAATTTTTTTTAAGAACCTTTTATGCAGAAATACAGAAACTTCACAAATTTTCTCGACTGTACACAAATACATTTCTTAAAACTTACCTCTTAACAAAGTCAATAAAGTTGAACTCCGTCTCTGACACAGAGACAGACTCCAGCTCCTCTTCTTCCTCAATCTCCTCTACACCATCCTCCTCTTCCACTTCAGCAGGAGCTGCTCCTGTTCATCCACAAATCAATGAATTACAGTCTGCCCACAGACCAGGGCTGCAGTGTCCTTAGCAGGTTCTTCTGAGGACACTTTCAAACACTCAAGTGCTACATACCAACAAGATAAAAATACCAACCATATTGCCAGTAATGCATTCGCCAACCATGATAAGTAATCCTGAACAGCACAGGTAGCCAGATCAAAGTTAATTCCCTTAGGTAACATCCCCAATTTTCAATGCAGTATGATCTTTCAGCTAAGATTCCAAAATGAAAGTAATCCCAGTTATTAAAACAAAAACTCTGCCTTCCCAATACTTACTGGGCAGGTTGGCAAACAGAATCTGATTCAAGAGTTGCATCTCTTCTTCCGGCTCCACGTCAGCTGACCCAAACACGTCTCCCTCTGGCCACACCTCCCTGCTCAGGGTGGGTCAGGCAAAGCGAGGGTGGTAGTGCAGTGAATACTCCGGTTCCTCATGCTCGTACGGCACAAAGCCAAGAAAAGGTAGGGGAGTGTTTCCAGGCTGACCTGGCAGCACGGAGCAGACTGAGAGCTTCAGGCCCCAGGCGGGCCAGCAGGGCATCCTGGATCCGCCCCATGGCCTCTGTGCGCTGCTCCTCCAACGGCATCTCTGACGCGGCGTCGAATGGCACGGTGCCCTCTGTCAGTGATTCTGACAACTGCAGCCACAACCCAGGGCCGCCCCAAACAAGCAGGGTCACCACCTCATGGGAGCTTATTATACATTTACTAAAACAGAGTCTCTGTGAGATCTTATCAAGCGAGAGTTCTGAAATGTTTTACTGCACATCATCCGGTAGGAAAGCCGCTCAGACACTGACCTGAAACCCCGCAGCCCTTAGCTCCTCCGACACGAGCTGCCAGGTCTCCTCCAGCGCCTCGGGGGTGCTCAGTATGGCAGGCTGCTTCTTCCGGCTACGGGACTTCCTACGCTTTACCTTCTTCCGCTATGATGCACATGGAGGTATTCTTTAGTTTTCCAGACAGAGGTTTTGCCACAGACGACGTGCCACCCTCCTCATGGCCTCACCGATAGCCGCCCCCCCCCCCATCCTCACCTGGACAACCAGGTTGTTGCGACCCTTACAGAAGCGCTCGAGCATGCGCAGGAACAGGTGGGTGGACTCTATGAGGTCGCGCAGGAAGGAGCGTGGCTGCTTTGTCTCATCGAACTTGCGCAGCAGCGTCAAGAAGATCTCACGGTACTCCATCAGGTAAAAAATGTTGCCTGCAAACCGAGGCCAGGCGTGTCATCTAAAGCGCAGTTTTTTTTATGTGGACATTACAGACACAGGTCACATGACAGAGCAGAGCAAATCCTAGGGCTGGATGAACATCAAGGATGGACTTTGAAATACACCACTTGTATTATGTGGCATGGCTAGGAAGAGTGAAAACACAAAACAGGCAGAACCATGCAGAGGAATTATCGGGCAGATGAGCGAAGGGCCCTCACTCTTTATGACGCTGGCACTTTGACGGATGCTTTCGTCTTGTGATCTGTCCATCTCGTTCACCGTTAACAGCAGCTCTTGATAAGCCTTCAAGGCTAGGTGCATCCTGCAGTTGCCAACAAGTGCCAATCAGCAGACATTCACGTTTTAACACAGAGAGGATGGGAAACATAACTACTCAAGGCATATGGGCTCACTAGCTCCTCCCACAAAGTCCACGGCCGAGACACGTGTCCAACCTGCTCGACCACGATGTGGCTTCCTTCCGGTCTGTGAGCATCATCTCATAGTAATTGGTGATGTTGCGCTCAATGAAGTGGAAGGCACGGATGGACATGGTCTCCGAGACGAGGTCAGGGCAAAAGACGTGTCCCCGGTTGAAGGCCATGAAGAAGCTCAGAGCCCAGAGGAAGTAGGTCTCGTCGTGCTGTTGTGCCTGTTCCCGGATCAGACACTCCTGTGGTCGTGTGATGAAACGAGACTCGTCAGAATAATCATAACTCCCACCATGTGTCATACTGTACTTTTGCGACTTGATACCCATAATTCAGAGCGGGTGCGTACACCTACCTTGACCTGGAACATGAGGCGATTATAGCAGTTCTCCAGGAAGTCTATGCAGAAATCACGCAGGAAGAGGCGCACGTTGAGGGCAGAGCGGCGCTGCCCTTCCACATCCTTCGCCATCTGCCTGCGCTTGGGCACGCGGCTGATCACCTTACCTGCATCGTGTGTGTAGTTCTTGAACTACAGCGCGCAGGAAAAAATTGTTGAAATAAACCCAATGATCCCAAATTTCTAAGAAGCATGAAACTGCTTCATTAAGTGAGAAATAAGCAACATAACTCTAATGTGGCTGAACAGCTAAACCCCCAGAGGAAACTAAACAAACTAACCGGAAGATTCCACAAAAAACAGGTCATATGCCTTTATGCAAGGTTACGTCATGGTTCCTTGTACACTGAGACACTCACATTGTGAAGGCCTCGATGATAAATCACATCTTTGTCTCCAATGGACTTCAGTCCCTGAACCACATAGGAGCCCCCAAAGCGGGAATGTCTTTGGCAAAGAAAGAAAAAACGCTATCAAAACTACAGACATCAAGGCAAAAGCAAACGATCCCCACAGGCTCTGGGTGTAATACATGCCTGGTCCCCCGCTGTAGCGAGCGGCTCCGCTTTTCCGCCTGCTCTTTCAGCCGCAGCAGCTCTAGCTCTTGGGCATCCTTTTGCTTCTGCTGAGCAGAGCGAGCCTGGCCTGCGCTGACCAGCAACTCTGGGGTCTGCAGGACACACACGGGACGCTGCATCTACACGGCGTTTGCGCCACAATGATTCTCGAACCTACCCGCACGTGTGCAGCCAGAGCCTGACCTGGTCTCTGAACATGAGGGAGATGACCTCCAGCACGTGCATGCTCCAGTGCTGCTCGCTCTGTGTGCTGGCCAGGAACTTCAGCAGGTCGTCCATCCCGCTCATGTGGATGGCCCACAGCAGCTTGTCGTGGACACTGGCGTCATCGTCCACATTCTGATGAAATCGGGGGGGAAGAGACCCGTAAGGAACCATAGTCGCTTTTGGCTAACAGAAGGTAAACAAACTCCCGTTTTGACAACAAACAAACTGTCAAGCTATGGAAAAGAAATCTCTGTCCAGACCTTCTCTTCATAGGGATCTGCGGGAACATGCAGAACATTCCTCAGCAGCAGCAGGATCCTCTCTATCAGCAGGTTATCCTCTTCCTGCCTCTGCTGCCATTCCTGGAACAGGGACAGAATGGGGTTACTGTTAGTCACAAGTCAGAGGAGGATGCCGCCAATGCATGGTCTCCGTTAGGCGGCGTGTAGCTGCTGGACACCACCCCTGCCAAGGTGTGATGAATCACAGCATCACTGTCCTTCTTAGCAGTTCTCCTTACTGTAGCCTACAGCCATAAATCTGCCACTGCCTGGGGGCAATTTTCTATATACGGTCATTCCTGAATAAACAAAAGAGGGTCACTAACTGCGCGGCAGACTCACCAGCTGCAAGAGGCTGTAGAGAGTTTCACTCAGCACGCCGAAGACTTTCTCACTGGCGAAAGCCTGTAGGGAATCAAAAGTGGCCATTAATTATATCACTGGTTGTTTGCAACAAACTGGTCTCCAGGTTCCACAGAAACTGAGGCAGGTAGAATGCGCCATGTGCTTCCGAGAGCTGCAGCAAACGTTTAAGGAGAGCTATTGCCGCTGCCTGCAGGGATTCACATCTGTTGCTTAATTCCAATGTCTGCACCAGCACTAAATCCAAAGATGTTTCAACCACAAACACTCAAGGATGAAAGGGCTGGAATGGATGCAGGTTTTTTTTGAGTCTTCTCAATCATTTTACATTGCAGGTCACATGTGGTGACTCCCACTCTGACCTGTCAACAGTCGATTTCAACAATAATCGTGATCGATCACCAGAGCCAGACATAGCTTTCTGACGCAGTCATTCAACACACACCTCCTTGTAGGCCTGTAGGTAGGACACGACCTGCAGGAAATGATGTCTGAAGGTAGGGTCCTGTGGGACTTTCCCAAAGCAGAGCAGTGCAGGCTGAGTCAAATTGACCATTAGCCTGCCAAGATAATAACATTAGCATTAAGACTCAAAGCTCAAGAGGTCTCCATCATTTACACATCCATATACAGATACAAGATGCATTGAAATACTGCTTCCCTTGGGCTCCCTATAGTGCTAAAAAACACAAATACAATAAATTAATGTATGACATCCACCACACAGTAAATATATGCATATACTGTGTACAAAACATTTGATTTTGCGTGCATATGGAGTGCATTCCAAATGAAGAATGCAGAGACGCCAAAACTCCTCCTAAAAATGTACTTTCTCATCTCATAATTATAAACACACTCAGGAAGCCTCTCTAACCTTAAATCAGAATTTCTTATACAGGATTAAATGACAGTATTTGACTGAAATGCCATAAACACAACCAAAACCAGCAGCCCATCACAAAATCCTCTCAGCTGAAAATATGGGGTCAGCACCGGCCCACTTGTAGCCAACGGTCTTGTGGACGGGATGGCAGGCAGCTCGGCTACAGGGGTACCTGATGCAGGCATCGAAAAGGGGCTTGTCCTGGCTGTGTTGGGTGACGATGGGCAGCAGGTCGTTCTGCAGGATCTGGGCAGCGCCCAGCTGCTGGCGGATGTCCCGTGTGTCATCCTCGTGCCGCAGGTACCGGATGAGGTCCTTCACGCTCTCTGTTTCGGTGCGACAGGGAGTTAGGCTGCTGTGCAGGGAGGTTTCAGTACAGTGAACATGTAGATTTCAGCGTGCATATATGAGTCTGGATAAAAATCAACAACCTACAAAAAATAGGATGCATGGCTATTAAAAAAGGCACTTATATACAACAAACAAAAACCTCCAAAGAGCAAAAAGCAGCTTAAAATATTTGGTGGGGGAGGACATTTTTCCTAAATATGCATGGGAGGGGGGTCTCTGGGTGGCATGGACCACAAAAGCAGAGCCAAGTGAAAGGCCGCCACAAACCACTCACCCAAACAGTCAGACTCCCGGTGGTAAGTGTCTCCCTCCAAGTACCCAAGGGCACTGCAGGTTGCCAAAAGCTCACAATTCATCATGTACAAGTCCATAAATCACTTCACTGGCAGGAGTAGCAGTGCGGCACAGTCTGTGGGAGCGACAGGATACAGGCTCTAAGTCCTCCATTTCTCCGGTGAGGCCAGAGATTCAACAGAACTAACGAAGCAAATTACCTGACAGTAAACAGCCGAGCTGAAGTCCACAGACGTCAGTTCGAGAGGCTGCTCAAATCTGGAAGGCAGAAGCAGCCGTCGGTTTGGCTTTAACGGTGCACAATGTTAACCGTCGTCCGTGACAACCAAATTTTCCCTGAGTCAACAGCAACAGGCACTGTATATATGCATAATATGCTTAAAGCCAGTTGCTTACGTTATCAGTAAACCTTCCAGTCAACAGTAGGCTATTAAGGGGGGGGGGGGTAAAAAATTATACACAGGTTCTACAAGTTATAACCATTTGGTCATCTTAAAACATCCAAAATTAACATGCTATCATAAAATGTACAAAGTTGATGTGTTAATTCTGAAGGTTTTAACCGCAATGGCGTTCCTTGTTCATCAGAGGGATGTGTTAACACTGCACATGCATGTTGCAGGGCAACCTCATTTATGGGTGAACAACCTGGGGGTACTGTTTGATTACACAAACCCACATGAATGTCACCATGGTTTGTCATTCGGGAATCAAAGGTTCTGACCCAACATTAGCTAAATGAGAAGTTTAACAAACCAGAGACATGTACGTCATGATAACTGTAAAGGACAAACCCACGAAAGCATCTGATTATTGTAAAAGCGCTGGTGCTCTGACGAGCTGTTTCTTCAGTTTGCTTTGGTATCGATTTGGAGAACCATGAGGAAACACCAAACATATACAGACATCCCATGAGTCAAAACCCTGCTGATATTATTAGTTATGTAACCATTGCAGAAAAGCTGGGAATCAAGACAAAAGCAGTCGTTACTCTTCTCTAAAAATCCTGTCTTCATAATTGTATTTAAAGCAGCCAGATTTCGCTTAGGCGGTATTCCTCAAAGCTATCACCCCTTAATGTCCTGGAGAAACTCAACATGCAGACAATTAAAAATGCCACCTCCGGATCTAAAAAAAAAACAGTGCCTCCAATTAGACTTAAAGGGCAGACAGAACTCAGCCGATTCCGGGAGGTGGCACAGATCACGTGACCATTCTTATCCGATCCCTTAGCAGTATTTATATGACAGCACTCGGTAAATAATACGATTTTAAGGGCAATGAAAACAGAACCTATTTATTCGCACAGGTGACAAAATATGTATTAGCCATCTAGTTATTATGCAGCATTGTAATATAAACTATAAAAAAGGAGAAGGCCAATTCTCAAGCTGGAAAAATATATAATAGAACCAAGTTGGCTGCATGTATTGATATTTTGTGTTACTTATAGTGGAGTAACATCTCGCAATATGTAAAATAACACCAAGCTGGACACGTGCTAAATAAACTAGAAGACGATTACGCGCAGTTTCCTAAAAACATACTTTCACTTACCAGACTGCCGATATATGAGAAACCATTCCTCTTCAGATTATGATTTAATAAAGATGCTACATCATATGAAAAACTCGTTTATCGCTAGACATAATCCAATTTTACCCCCATTTTCCACCAACTAGCAGGACTAGCAGCAGTACAATTCTCGCGCGCAAACTGAGCCCGCTGTTGTGACGTCATTCTCTCCTTTCTTAAAGGGGCCACGACAGCTTCTTTTCCATACTCTAAGCCGAGCAGGAAAACCCCATTGTAAAAAGTGTACAGGTTATACAGTGATTTTAAACTGGCCATAGATGCCGTATTTATATGGAAATATATATTCATTTATTATATTCATTTGGATATTGCTGTTCCTCGAAGGTCTATAAATGCAGTCCATTTACCATGTACAATTAAGGTAATCGATTTCTACAATGGTACATGACTAAAACGATGCAAATATAAAAAAAATAGATAAATAGACAAAAACATAAAGCGAAACACTGTACACTGTGTACACTAAAATAGATAACAGACAATCTGTAAAGTTTACTGTGAAATGACACTAAAGTCTAAAATTATTGTCTCCTGTATATTTCTACCATTTAATGTGGAAATTGTATTAAGGAACTATTTTGCAAAACTAGTTAGCAAACAACTAACATCATACCATTTTATTACATACCTCAGCCGAATCGATACAGAATGTTACTAACTCAATTGAAGACAAAACAGGTATCAAAGTACCTGACCAGTTACCATGCCGGTACACAATACAAAACTTTTGTCACCGAAAAAATAAAAATAGAAAAATACCATACCGACATACCTGCTTGATGTTCAAGTAAGATATTTACGTTTATCTCCTGGCTTTCATGGGTGTGAGATTCAGAACAATATGCAACCTTATCATTCGACTTAGAAAGACAGTGTTTATTTTACTTAGGAACAAGATGTACAGTAACATTTTGGACCGAAAATGCTGTTATAACTTTCAAGGGGACACTTTATCTAGGATTATGATGAAACTATAATGTAACATATCATGTAACACTTGATGTATATATATGTATATTTAATTATAACGGACTGTAATATAATAGCGTTAAATCATCCTAAACACTTGTATGTAATTTAAAACAGTTTAAATATCAAGACTTTCTACCCCCATTTAAAGGCAGTGTGTTGGTTTCATCCGACTCACATTCAAAGTCTGCGTGAGTCTCTGACTTCCGTAACAAAGCGCAGGTGTTAAAGGAGAAGTTCATGTTGGGACGCTTAGAGCTGGCAGTTTTATGTGTTGCAAACGGTGGTGGAAATACTGCAGGACTCAATTTTCATAGTTGATTTTAAACATGTATCAGAGTAAAGGGCCATTATTTGGCTCAGAAATGTAGCAAAGTGAAAGCCAAAGTCGCAACAACTTAAAATACTCCATTTAAAATAAACTACAGAACTACTTTAGTTTTGTATTTGTACGTCGTTACTTTACACCTCTGGTTGCAATGTGATTGTTTGCCGTGTTTATTATGATAGCTTTTCGAATTGCTTTTTTTGTGATTGGTTTATTATATAAAACTACTGAACTGAATATAAATTTACAAAAAATGCTACTCCAAAGTGAGAGTGATTCGTAATATATGAGAAAGTACTCAGCACCCCATCCGTACAGGGTCACAGTAAGTACTCACCACCCCATCCATACAGGGTCACAGTAAGTACTCAGCACCCCATCCGTACAGGGTCACAGTAAGTACTCACCACCCCATCCATACAGGGTCACAGTAAGTACTCAGCACCCCATCCGTACAGGG
>JAODUD010000088.1:1953426-1972888 GCA_026784285.1 Stomatorhinus walkeri | reverse complement strand
GAGGGTATGGAGGAAGGAGAGTTCTCTGAAGCTAGGGAGGATATGGCAGCCCTGGAGAAGGATTATGAGGAAGTGGGTGTTGATTCAATTGAGGGTGAAGGTGAGGAGGAAGGAGAGGAGTACTAAGGGTGACTTGCTTTCTGCTTTAGTACATCTCTCAAGCATGCTTGTTATTGGTCAGAAGTTTACATACCTTGGCATTTATTAGTGTAGAGTATTACTACCAAGTACTATCACACGAGTATTGGTTGATTTGTGACACCTAAATTGTAAACGAAATACTGTGCTTGTGTCTGGTGTTGTAATCTCCAATAATAACCAACCATTCTGATACTTAAATCTGGTACTTATTTCATGTGTTATGTTTGTAGTTTTTTTCTGACTGATATGCAATAAATTATTAAATTGAATGTCATTTCTAGATTTTTATTTAACATCTGCATCTGTTTACATTCTGCCTGGCAAACATGAAAAGCACCAGAAATCAGTTGTGGATTTACACATATAATTCAACTCTTCAGCCAGGAATCAGATCTGCTATCATGTATAAGTGCTTTTTGTCATTGCTGGCCATATTTGCATGGTTGCCATCTTACAATCAGTCTTTCCTTGTTCATTCTAGCCAGTATAGATTGTTTACCCAATGAACAAAGTATTTCTTTATGCGTTAAACAGATTGTGGACAGCTATTCACAGGAAGTTAAGAACAGTTATTTGACTGCCTTATTCATGCCCCACTCATAACTATGCAAATCTTAATCCTGCATCCCTCGACTGGCCACAGAGACTTTAAGCTATGCTACAGTGACGTAGGGAAATGAAGATGACCCTTAAAGATTAAATCAGCCTTTTACACTTTCTGGATAGGCAAATTTTAATGCATGCCAAGTTCCATATTTCAATCTTCTCATTTAGACAAGAATTGATTTAATTGGGGGTTTCCATTATCTAACAATTTGCAGTTTTCCGGAGCATTTGAATAGGCAGACGTGAGGTTTATTCATTCATATGCTTGACATGACATGGAACTACCAAAGGTGTCTGGACAGGAAACTGCATTAGGCTGTCTGTATTCAAATCGGACATGGAAACATAAATCTCAGTTAAGATAAAGTATGCACTTTAACCAAAAATGCTCACTGTCGGCCTTTTATCCAAATTGGCAGAGTACATCTTATGGAAAAATTATGAGAAGAACTCTTGTTAACTTTAGATTATGATCCTTTCAGTTGGACTGCCAAGCTTCAATTCTGAAACTATGAATTACCTATGAAGTATTTAGTGTAACAATTCAAAAATATCAAATATGTGCTATGAAACAAAATGAGGGAAATACAGGCAAATTATGTATGACAAATTGATTTTAGTAACCCTACAATGTTAACTCCTCTAGAAGAGAAAACTACTTTTTGTTAAGGTCTAAACTATTAATAGGCTCAAGAGTAATCTGAATGAGAAATAAGGACTGGTATGTTTTTTGATATGTGGTGTGTTTAAAATGATTATCCTGCATGTAGTATACAGAAGTAGGTGTGTTGATTCATTCTGATTAAGATAGAAAGTTCATATTATTGTATGACTTTAGAATCACATTCAACTATATTAAAACATTGATTGGAAGATTAACTTTGCAACATTTGCTAACATCCATATACAAATGCATACGTCATTAATAGAAACAGATTTCTTTGTCTTCCACTTGTTTTAACAGTGTTTTATCAAAATTTACAGAAAGTAATAGCTTTGAATGCAGAATGGCAGAGACCCCTTGAGTAAAAAATCTGTGCAATATGTCTTTGCAGCTGTTTCTCTCACACAAGGTAACAAACCTTTCATTAATGTGGAGCAGCATAGCTGAGGAACGTATGACAGCAGTGCTTTAAAATTATATGTAAAGAGACGAGTTTGAATAATGAAGTTTTTTATGAGTGTAAAATTTCTATAACAAAAAGATGTGGCATACACAATAAAATAGAAACATGACATACAATTAGAACGTCAAGTGTAAACACCTGGTCAGTTTGTCAGTGCTTTTTGTGCTGTTAGGAAACTTAACAATAAAGCTGTATCATTTGCTAGATTAAGAAACACAGATTTTACTGAAATATTGTTTTTTTATTTTTGTTATTTGTTGAATTTTCCTGTTGCTTCGAATACTTTAGGTGTTTGTGAAGAATGTAATGTCTACTAAAGTATTCATGTACTTGAAGCACCAGACAATTACAAAAACTGACTCCAGCCTTGATTAGTGTCAACAAATTTAATGATGACGTATCAGTTCATACCTGTGGTAACTTTATGTATTTCAGAATATAGTTATATGTATTAGGATTGAATATTTTATATTTTTCATCTAGGAAAGTACACCCCCATGTGGCCAAAATAAGCAGTCCAACAAGCTGATTTGCCTTTCGTCAGTATTTTTGAAAATATCCTTCAAATGTATTCTTGTTAATGCAAATAAAAAAGATGTAATTGATGTAAAAACTTTGGTCCATACCTCAAACATTTTATGTTCCACAAATTTGTTGCTGATTAGATTCAATTACTGGGATGGAAAATAATTGCTTTCTCCTTCAGAAGTAGGATTAGAGAGGTGGAGCAGCAGAACAATTCAATACACTCTAGATCTCTACTGGATCCTTCTACTAAAACCAGTGCTGCACTGAAACTCGATATGGCCTCCAGTTCCCAAAACAGAGGACTTTTTTTTCCAACATAATGAAGGTATACGTTTGTTGAGGGTACAGAAAATGTTTACAAAAGGCTATGTATTATGGGTATTTTCTATTTCTATTTTCCACAAATATTACTCTGTTAAAGACTATAAAAACATTGCTTGAAACATTTCTTGCTCCATATAAAGCATTAAACTGTGATTATAATGACTCATGCAAAGCATACCTACAGAAAGGGCACTGCGCATCACTGCAAACGCCTGTGAGTCATGACTGTGGACAGTGGTACAAGCACAGAACTGTACACTTATACCCAGCCATGCTCAGGAAAACAAAGTGTTAAAGGTCATTGGGTCTCCCTTGTACATATTTAATGTATGTTTAATGTTAACCCGGGTTTTGTGTCAAATATTTTTTTCACCATTGTAATCACTTGTTTTCTGGTGCTTCGATTAGGTTAAGAGATAAAAACATTTTGTTAAATTTCCTGACTTTATATGCTTTTTCCATAAAGGTTTGTAAGTGACACTGTGTGTATAAGAAAATCATGAAAGATCATTTGTGTGTGTAATGGTGTGTGCATGTAATGGGCCCGTTAGTAACAGCTGCAGTGTGGGTTCTGACCCAGTTCACACCACCCCTCCCTGAAGAAGAGGCCGACTTTCCCCGGGTGTCTGTCGGCTCAGCAGGTTCCACAGGAGCATGGGCACCGAGATCCTTCCGGAGCTTTCCATTGTATCTTGCCTGAGTGGGTGGTACTCTTTGGAGCGCCTGGTTAGTACAAATCCACTCATCATCACATGACCTCAAAGCATGCCTATTCTACAAATATTTATCTATATTGAAGATTGCAACCTAACTATGACCTAATTTTGCTGGATTTTTACTCAGCTTTACAGCTGGATAATTATCTTCAAGTACCTTTATTTAGGACACTACAACAAATATATAACCATTTTCAAATTCTGTGTTTAGCTCTATGCTACCTACAGATCCTTTTTTTAACTGATTCTATAACGTTAAAGAACATTAGATTGCTGTATCAAAAAAATGGTATGTCAGGATATCATAACATGGCACAACACAGCACAGATAAACTTGAATAACATGGCAAGGCATTGTGGGAGTAGATGAATCACCTGTATGTGATTGCTACTGCACCAACCGCAAAAGCCAAGATCATGACTCCCAGGACCATCGCCAATGTGCCAGCAGAGGAGGGGTTGGGGTCTGTACATGAAACAAAATGTCAGACACAGCTTTGGCAGCAATACCCTGGAGAGTGAGCTCTCAACACTAACCACACTCACATCAGACTACGCTTGGTGTTTTGGTTGACAGCTCATTCTTCACATTACCAGACCCGTTCATCTAATAATGAACTCCCATGTTGCAAGACCATTATTCCCCAGTGTCCCCCAACAGACATAATTAATAAATAATGCTGTTTTCTCTTAGTGTGGGCACACACCTACGGTTACGCTGACTCTGGTGCTGGTAACAGCCAGGCTGACGTCGTTGGTCATGGACACGTTAATGCAGAAAACACCGGAATCGTTGAAGAACTGACGTAAAATTAGCTGGCACTCTGGGGAGGGAGTCACCGCGCTGCATTCCGTCTGCATTGGCGTGATGCAGTCTGCATCCGACACCACGGTGCAGACCTCGTTCGGCAGGCTGGTCAGGTGGTATTAATATACATATGTTAAAGAACTAAGCATGAGATGGACCAAATATGACAAGATGATACATGGCTGGGTCTTCTGAGGTGGTACTAGAGCGGCTCTGGGGTCTCACCTCCCTTGGCAGGTAACAGTAAGATCCACAGCATTCTGCTCAATCGCACTCATTGTCACAACGTTGGCCACCTGCACAATCTCCACGCTTTCTATCCCCTCTGGACAGGAGGAGACAGAGAGAGAGAGAGATAGTGTTAGAGGGAAGATGAGGGTGAATCCAATGCAAAAAGCTGAATGGGATGGAGACTGACTTACGAATAATATCTAGGTTGACAGCGAAGGAGCCGTAGCGGTAAATGACACAGCTGTTATCCGTAGGCATTTCTGGCGCCTGCCGTTTGGCCACCACCACTGGCACTGGAGCCACTGCAGTCTCTACTGCTGCCTCCACCCCATTGGCCACTTCAGCTGCTGCTGTTGCCTCTGCTGATGAGTACAGTGTTTGCATAATGTTATGCTATTGACTACAGTATGGTAAAAAAAAAAACCCAACAGAGGTGTTTTCAGTGTATATTACCTGCTGCCTCGAGTTCTAACCTCGATGTCTCAGACACTGTTGAGGCAGTGACAGAGGCTGCTGCGACCACAACAGCTGAAACTGAGGCAGAAGGAATGGCAGGCTCTGCACTGTCTGCCTGGAGGATCTCCACAGCGGCATTTTCAGCATTGACTGTAATGCCATCTCCGCCCACAGGGGCGGCAGTGTTAGCTGGCTCGTCTAGGGTGACGGTGACTGCCAAATTTTCAACAACTGGGGCTGCAGAGGCTGCGTCGTCAATGGCAATTGTGTCAATTGCACCAGCCTGGGTTGCAACTTCAACAGCTGGAGCAGGAGGTGCAGTCTCGGCCTCTTCAACAGCTGGAACAGCATCACTGTTGATGTCCGCGGCAGCTAGATTGGTGACATCATCAGCAGCTGGAATTGTAGGGTCAACAGCTGCTGAATCAGGCAAGGCAGCCACGCCCTCGCCCGCTTCTAATTCGGCGGGCTGTGCAGATGCGCCCAGGATGATGTCGTCGACAGGGACAGGCTCAGTGATATCCACAGCTAGGCCAATGTCATCAACCTGCTGTGTGGGGTCAAGAGGATTCACCGTCACATCAGCTCCATTAGCTGTGGAAGCTATAATAACTGGAACTGTAGATGGTTCGGTGGAGTCTCCTGGAAACACAGAGGGAACACTTCTGAGCAGCATATCTATTTAATATAATCTTCAAATTTACTATGGGTTGGATGGAGTAATTCCTTAGTGGATTCCTGTGTCACCAGTGATAGGCAAGTGTTCTTAAGTTCTCACCAGTGGTGGTTTGCTCTGCTATTGGCGCAGAGGGCTGAGAGGTGACCAGGGCAGCAGTGGGGTTAGCAGGGGTAGGGGCATCACCTGGGGTGGAGCAACCATCATTGGGAATGGATGCCTGGAGGACCACCTGAGGCTGGAAGAAGCCACTGGAGACGTATGTGTGAGTGACACTGATTTCCCTGGAGATCAACGTGCCACTGCTGTCGCCGAAGTTCCAAGTGAAGGTGACATCAGAGTCCTTTAGGTACTGGCTGGGATCATGCAGGTTGACCGTGAAGGCGATGGCACGATTCTGAATGAAGCTCTGATCTGCCTGATTCACATCATTCACTTGTGCAAGTGATACTGTGAAGGGGATTTGATCTAGGCAGAGTGGGGAACAGATTTCAGGAGGGTATGTTCTACAATAATACAAATATAATTCTTTAACTCTGACAAATGTGCAGTGTCATAAGGAATAGTACTTTTGATACTAGTCTACTAGTTCATGTTCTGTCCAATCAAACTCTTGTCTGGCCTACCTGTGATTGAAAACCATGTGATGCCATAGCCCAGGGGAATGAATTTGTCCTTGCCACGGCAGTGATAGATGAAAACCTCCATGTTGTATGACCCCTGGGCAATGTTGTCTGTGCCGATCATCAGGAAGGAGGAGGGGCCATCGGCCACTTGCCAGTAACGCCCTGGGACAATAAAGCCCATGAGATAATCTAAGAGGAAAGGAAACCCTCTTCTCCCTCATAGGAGGAAGAGCTAAACACACAGGAACCTCAGGATTTGTGGTGGGCAGAAGATGATGCATTTAGGATCCTGCAAAAAGAAGACAGGAAAGCAGCAGCTTACCCCAGGATTTCCAGACAAACACATAGCGGGGCTTCTTCTCTGAAACTTTTGTAAAAGGAGTGCCATTGGGAAAGACTCCACTCCACTCCCCAGTGGTGTTTCGCTCTGGGTACACAGGCTGTCCCTGATGGTATTGCGTCCCTGCAGCAAAAGACCCAGCCCCCCACCCCCAGTCATCAGTATGTTGGGTTTGCATGGAGAAACACAACAAATCCAGCAAAAACACATTTTCCTCATGAGTTGTCAAAATACAGCTGGGAGTTGAATATGTTGTGTTTGTTATAGTGAGAAAAACACTATATGCAATATGCAATGGAGCACATACTAAAAACAGGCTTGGATTCAACAAAAACAGAATAGTACATCAACATAAATAAGGTTAACGTGACCCTTGTTCTCACCATTAATGGTGCAGTTCTGACCCCACACAACCTGTCCATCAGGCTGCACAGTCTGGTTCTGTGGGAAACGTATGTCAATGCTGAAGATGACCTTGGCACCAGATATGGTGGGTGAGTCATTCTTGATATCAAATGTCACCTCGCCACCTGGTTGAAACGATGACAGAGCAAATAATATGGAAGAATAATTCCTTTAAGATCATGTTTTTGTGGAAAATAGATTGAAATTAGATTTGATTAAATTAAATTAGATACATTTAATTGATTCTGGGGGGGAAATTTTTGAAAGTTGCTGATCCTGAAGAAAATTTTAGAAACAGGGATCAGCAGATTTCAGACAATAGGAAACATTCAGGGATTACAAAACCTTTCCCCATTTAAGCAGTTTACAGGTCAAAAACTGTAGCGTTTATTATGACTAAATTGCTAATTGAATTTACAACCATTTGGACTCAAGGCACACTGATGACCCATAAAGCATGCCAAATAGATATCAACTATCGTATATGGGGGAGGGGGTAAAGTAATTAAATATTAACTTCCATTCATCCACTTTCTTGAACTGCTTATCCAATCAGGACTGCAGCAAGGCGTGGCCTATTGCATTATGCATACTGTACTGGAAAGAATGCAACCCAAACTGGGTGTCAAGCTGCCTTAAGACACATTCATGTTTTAAAATCTCCATGACTGTGTATGGCACAAGGGAAAGGGGAAGCAAAGGGTGATTTTCCCAATCTTCAAAATGTGAGGCAATTACAGCTCACTCAGCCATCGCTGGTTTTTTTGTAATAGCATCTAGCCACTGTGAGATAAAAACACGACACCGGCAGAGACTGATCTGTAAATTATATAGTAATATGAAAAAATACACCTTTCCAGCAGTCTTTGTAGCGAGAGTCCCCGTTTTTCCACATTGGGTACATCCGTGAATTCCAGGATCGATACCGTGTAAAACTGGTTTTAGCTCCTAAAAGAACGAGAATAACACAAAAATTCAGATTAGTCATATTTGAACTCCACTAACATGAGTATATTGCTTCAGAAAGTCCAATAAGCTATTCTTAATCATTAGTTAAAAGACCATTGTTTTTTAAGAGAGAACTTTATACAATAGCTGCCAAAGAATGTTGCAGAAAGGCTAATAGTAAATTGTGATCTGGATACCAAACAATATATGCTCACTGTCCTCACGCTGCTCCCATTTATTTTATACAGGTATTTGATCTGAAGAAGCTGCTTGTTTGTGTTTGTGTGTGTGTGTGTGTGTGTGTGTGTGTGTGCTACCAGCACATAGACTAGCACATATGCTATTCCAGAGATTTTAACCTGTGAGACTCACATGATCCCTAACAATCGCCCTCAATCCCTTTCATGTGATTATCAGCTGAGAGTAGGCAGCCATAATCCTGATTCTGGTGAGGGTGAAAGTCTCTACAGGAATCTCGGAATCCTGAGGATGTCTATCTGTGTGGCCCCACTTGCATAATTAATTATGGGGGGCCATTGATAAAATAATCAAAATGAAAATGTTCAATGTTCTAATTAGAATGAGTTGGGGCCTTTTATATGTACAAAAAACACTTGAAAATAAAAAATAAAATGATGCAAAGAAAAAATACCTATGGATATTTACATGTTTAACATTAGAGGGATGTGAGTTTCTGATGTGTGTCCTTACCTCCAACTCAACATTTCATTTCTGTGAGAATTACCCATCTGTCCCTCATGCAAAACAGATTGAACATATTTTTCCTTTCCCCCTTTCAGACCCAACAGCTGCCATTGTTGTGGTCATATTATTTAATAAACAGTACTCATAACCTGTTACAATACTCAGTATTAGTATTGTAGTGATTAATTAGTACCTACATCTTACCTGTATCTTTTTTACTCTTCTAATATGTATATATTTTTAAATATGCAAACATTAAATGTCTTGTAAATGCCACAATTAATATATGGTATGTTGGTTCAATAGTGTAGCAACAGCTCAACAGTTAGCTATCAGTAAGCCCTCCAGCTGGTGGATTATCATACAAAGCTAAAGTACACTGAAACGCACAGAAACACAGGATAGAAAGACCTATATGCTTCTATGGTTTTCACAAAAATCTTTTATTATTGCACAAATTATTTTTATTGCACTCGGCCATAATCTATACATCTCAGTGACCTTTCGTCAAACAAAACTATTTCAGACATACTTAATTGTTTTCCGAATTTGAGTACATCGTTGTTTTTTTCATATTAATACTGAAACCTGTTTAATCAATTGATCTCACAACATTCAGTTACTAAGTTAATTGAAGGGGCAATTTCCTGAAAAGACAGACAGACAGACAGACAGACAGACAGACAAATTGAACCACCACTCTGGATTTAAATCCAGTCCATGGATATGTGACATTTACTGCATGTACAGAACATTACCATTGAAATATAAGCTAATCGAATATAAATCACTTAACCTTTCTTTTTACTAAGACTTACTCAGGAATAACAGACCAAAATGATCTTCCAGTTACCATTTGTCTTTACAACCTAAAATACAAAGTATTTGTTCCCCTGATCATATAACATTTACTTTCATTACTAATTGTCAATATTATATTAAGCATTAATTTCCTGAATCCAATTAAACATCATAGCAAATTTACCTTATACTAAGCATAAGCAATTTACTCAGCTACTGAAATATCACATCCTATGACTGGACCTAGCATCTCCCATACCATTCATTTTCATATTGTTAGCCTGTTTACTCATATGCTTGGCATTTAGATTCATCAATAAAATAGTTCTCTGACTTTCCCCTTTCCAATTCATCTGCAATCACTAAATATATGAAGACAGGCATATTACAGTTAAGTATACTTACTCGCTGCAGCTGATGACAAGATGCAAGCAAATGCGACAGTGGCAAGAAAGGTCCTCATTTTCTGTGCCTTAATGTTTCTAATTATCAGATGAAATAGTTTCCCTTTTCTGCATTTCAGCACCTTACCAAATCCCCTCAAATGACTGATATAATCGCTGAGGTCCTCTTTAAAAGATCTGCAAAGTGTTAATTAGCATAAACTTGCCCCTCATTTCTGACATCACAGCCTTCAACAAGATACTTCCTACCCCTATGGTTACCTGGGGGTAAAATACCACAAGATTATTTGTCACATATAGAAATTACACCATTAAGTGATAACTACCCTAAAACTCAAAATGTCCTACTAAAATGGATAATATTAAAAGTATAGTTGGCTAAACAAACCAAAACCCAAAAAATATCAGTATGTTAGCACAAACTACTCCGATTTCATATTTTTAGCATTTTAAACTCACACTAGCATTTCAGTACAATACTGAATATATGAATGTTGAAATATTGCAATGGGTTGGGACCTCATCCTGGGTTATTCCCTGCCATGTTTCCATAGCATCTCGGATAGGCTCCAGGCCCCTATGTCCCTGAATAAGACAAGTGGGAACAGAAAATAGATGGATGAATGGATGGATGGATGGATGGATGGATGTTGAAATGCAACTTTAGAACAAACTGAAAAGAATAAAGATATTGATTTTTATTTTCAAATGAGTAATAAAATAATCATCCACCTAACTTACAATTATGCATTCACAGGGTGTGGAGGCCTGGAGTCCATTCCAGGGATTGCAGGACCCTGACAGGAGATCATTCAATCAAAGAAAATTAATATTATGGACAAATTATAAACACCAGTTAATTTAATTGCAGGAGGAAACACAGAAAACCCACAGGATCATGCAAATTCTAAATATACATCACCATGCTACCCAAATAAGAATACACAAATTTTTATGTATCTAGATTAAATATAAATTATGCATATATAAAATTCCCATTACAATAAAAGAGACAACATTTTAAACAATGTTTTATGCTTTTATTTCTGTTAAAATTCAGTTTAGACAAGGAAAGAGACAACTTGTTGGAAGAAGGGCACAAAGGTAGGGGATGTATGGTGGAAGCTGATTGGCTGCCACTTATGACGTGAAGAACCATGAGCAGAGAATCAGCCCTTTCATTATTTGCACCCATTCTCTGGTGTGGGAATGTGGTGACAAAGGGGGGTGATAGCAGAGTGACTTGCGTGATGAGAAAGGGAAGACAGTCATGTACGCCAAATGTTGGTCTGCCGTACTTGTGAAAGACCCCCAAAGCTATGCAAGGGGGGGTCACAAGACAATGCTTTAAGAAGGCAGATCAATGGGGCCCATTTATTCTTCACTCTGCCTGTTCTGGTGCACACACAGCCTCACATCCCCCCTGGGCCATCGCTTAATCTCCTGACAGCTCATTGCATTCCATTAAACTCAAGCCCTTCTAATGTCTACACACAAATTAACTACATCTTTCAGCAGACATAACTAATAATATGCTAGTTCAACATTAGATAAATTCAATATCTGGTCCAATTTCAAGTAGCAAGCATCAAAAACATACTAATTAAATTGTGTCACTTTATTTTTTGATACAATTATTACAGTTTGATAATATTCCGTGGTCTGGAATTCTGTAATTCAAACCAAAGAATAACAAATGCTAACAGCTGAATGGATGCCTTGTAAGGCACAAGGCAAGACTACTTATTTTCAGTGAAAGAGGGGTCTGTTTCTAACTGTACTCCAGCAGGAGACCATAGTAAGCCCGTCCCTTTGGATGTCCTTTTCCGGCAAAGCAATTCATGTGACTACTCATGTGCTCTTAACTGTGCTTATGGCATGCTAAATCCAACCAAAGAAACAGACTAAGTATGCCCTTTTGATTACTCCGTGGCATGTATGAAAACCTCCGAATACTGCAACACAAACTGTTTAACAAATAATCTGTCATAGGGCACCTTCCAGTTTAACTTTATCGTCTACCTGAATGTGGATCAAATTAAACTTTTTATTTAAATTTAATAAATTACAGTTAATCGATATCACTATTACAGGACTTCATGTGTTATTTAAGTAATGATAATAATAATAATGTCAAAACAATAGCATGAGAGTATAGTGTCCAAAATTATATGATAGAAGTGTCTGGGATGATCTCCATATTCATCCGTTTTAAGCCCCGAGTCCTGAAACGAGATAGAACAAATAATGCTAAAATAACATATTATGTCGCCCTGAGATGATATACACAGGGGAAAAAACAGGACACTTTGAAGTGTGTGGCTTTCAGTGACATGACATATAGATAAACATAATCTTAGTAGTTCGATAGGACAATAAAATGTTTACTCACATTTTAAATATGCTTTATACATCACATCTTGGACGAGTGGAATATAAAATGCCCTGTAACAGGGAAGTTAAAAACCAATTGGTTTAAGGTTAATTACATAAATTCCATGTGACGCTATTTTAATTTACACATAATTCATCTTCCACTTATCCACCGGATAAGAGTGGATCGTCTTTTTTGTGTAAAATCTCAGTTCTTCTATCTATTTGTTACTGGAACAAACTGAACTAAAGAGACTTAACGAGGCTACACAATTTTGAGAATTTCCAAGAACATTTCGATTAAGTAGGATCAAGAATCTCTTGTGACTTCCAAATTCCCAGTAATTTGGCTTTTGAGAGAAATTTCCCACTATTGTTTCCAGCCGTAACTATCATACGGTCGTAGTACACAACCACAAACTTCGGTTAAAGGTAAACTATATGATCTGTAGCCAAGGGCGTAGATTTGAATATTGATAGTAGGGACATGTTTCTACAGGTATTGTGAAGGTCTGTGTTTAGGATGACGAGAGGGGTCGATGGATTCGTACCCAGTAGCAGCCAATACCGTTTTTCACTCAAGTAACTTTTCATGGCAGAGACTACCGCCTTTTCATTTTTTTAGTAGGCGGGGCTAATGATTAACCACATCCTTTTATTGGTTTAGGGCCGAATGGGCGTTTCGCAGCGCCACAAAACCAACCCCATCACAATATGCCCGAGCCCGGAGGAGCTGGATGGGAGGGGGTCACTGCCCAAATCTTGATTCAAGGGGCGTGGTGAAAATCAACGCGGGAACTGGAGTATTCGGTTTCTGCTGTTTTTGAGTGGGAACGGTGTCTATGTCTGAATAAGTGCGTTTAAAAACATATACTTATGTAATGTTCCCTAATATCTTGATATCATATTGAAAATATATATTTTGGGCTGAGGAGGAGGAGGAGGAGGAGCGGCGGCGGTGCTTAGATTGTTCGGCGGGCGGAAGGAAACCGGCAAGCAAAGGGGGGGGAGCGCGCGAGCCGCTGTCGGGGACATGGAGTCATTTCAGAAAGTGGAGAAGATCGGTGAGGGCACCTACGGGGTGGTGTACAAAGCCAAGAACAAGGTCACCGGAGAGACCGTCGCTCTCAAGAAAATCAGGCTGGACACGTGAGTGTGACTCGTGTCCTCTTCTCAATGGCGGTGCTGTCCGTTGCTTTGGCAGCTTGTTGATATCGACAAGTTATGCAGACGTTTGTAACGGGCCAATTGTACTGAAAATGCATTGAAGTGGCACGGAAGTCTTAAGAGTTTTTTTCTTTGAGTTTTGTTTTAGGTGCCCATCATGCTGGTGGTATAAGTGAGGTGTAGTCAGGTCAGGTTTTGGGCAGTAATAAGGTTTCTCGTCTATAAGAGCTAAGCGAGCGGCCTAATGTATAATTGGAGAGAAAGGTGGGTTAACTTAAACAACTTTAGAGGCATTTTACTGCGACGGGTCTGAGTTTAGAAGTGACCAGGGCTTGGATTTAATAGTAAACTTCGCTGGGGGGAACCTTTAAGGGGGGAAGCAAATTACCGTCTCACTTGCGTGCATTACGGAATAGCTTCCCTTTTCAGCTTAACTTGGGGACAAACCGCAAGCAATGTGTGCATCTGGTGGGTTAGAAGCGGAGTGTTGATGTTATTAACCTTGTCTTGTTTCAGAGAAACGGAAGGAGTTCCCAGTACTGCCATCCGAGAAATCTCCCTCCTGAAGGAGCTCAGCCATCCTAATATTGTCAAGTCAGTGGCGGCGTTACGATTTTTTCCCCATCAGTTAACGTATTGCTCGATGACAGAAGCAATCCTTGTTATTATTGACTAATACGATGTTCTTTGTTTTATGAGTTGACTTTATGTTTTAAAACACTCTTTACATTGCGTATGCATTTCTTACATTCCCAGTATTCTTCCCTGTAGACTCCGTGATGTTATCCACACAGAAAACAAACTTTATCTGGTATTCGAGTTTCTTCATCAAGATCTGAAGAAGTTCATGGACTCTTCATCAGTTACTGGCATTTCTCTCCCATTAGTAAAGGTGAGAACCGTGAAAATGAAGCATAGAGAATAAAATAATGTCAGCTGATTGGTCGGTTTGTTGTTGTAAGCACATTTCTGTTGATTTGGTCTAGAATAGTAAACAAGTAAACATATAGGCTTGACTTATAGTACGGTAAAGTGTCTTTCTGTTGTCAGCAGTGATTCGGTAATGAAGTTAACTTGAGTTATAGTCTGAAGGTTGTGTCTTTTTCACTTTTTGTGGGGCATGTTGCATATTGCGGTCTTATTTTCAGACTTCAAAAGGCAACTGTTTTTTTACAGTACAGTCAAAAATGTAACATTTGGAATAATTATTGTTTTTCTCTCTTCAGAGCTACCTCTTCCAGTTGCTGCAGGGACTTGCTTTTTGCCATTCTCATCGTGTGTTACACCGTGACCTTAAGCCCCAAAATCTCCTCATCAATGCTCAAGGGGAGATCAAGCTTGCTGATTTTGGACTGGCTAGGGCATTCGGGGTACCTGTTCGCACCTACACCCATGAGGTGAGATGTCTGGACTCTCCATTACAGATAATTTCAGATATTTGCATTTTTAAACAGATGTTTAGTTGTTTAAGTGATGCTTACAGTTTCATAATATATTGTCCCTCATTTCTGTACTTGGGAATTGAGTGAATCTCAATTCAGACAGCCCTAGTCAGTCTGCACGTTTTGTATGCAGGAAAACATTTTTTTGAAACAGCAAAAGCTTTTTTTTATTGGATGAGTCCAGAATCATGGATAGATTTCTGCCCTTTCTCTGCAGTGATGTTAAGGCTGCTGGCAATCTGTCTTGCAGGTGGTGACTTTGTGGTACCGAGCACCAGAGATTCTCCTTGGCTGCAAATACTACTCCACGGCAGTCGATATCTGGAGTCTAGGGTGTATTTTTGCTGAAATGGTAAATGCTCATTAGCGTTTTGTGTTGTCCTTGGTGATGGGTAGTCAAACCAGCACAAGAACTCAGCGCTGTCAATTCTCCCATCATGTACTAAAGTCAGAAAAACCAAAGCTAGTTACATGCGTTTAAATTAAGCGTATTCTCCCCTCATCGGCGTGGACATGTGCTTCACGCTTAACCCAAAAAGAAGGTGTGGTCCTGCCAGAAGTATAATTAATTCATCAAGCAAGCAAAGGGTGTTGCACCCTTGATGATTTTGGCAACAAGTGAAACATGGAGCATGGACTGTTTCATTTTTATTGTGAACCTAATTGAAATCCACAGAAAATTTTAATTTTGAAGATGAAAGCATTCCTGTAGCCTACTCTGCATAAATGCAGTCATTTTCAGAAAAACAAATTAGCCATATTAAAATTATGTATTATTTATAGCTCTGATTTAATGATCCCTCCACCGTTTTCCTCGAATAGGCATCACCATTGCAGTTGTAAGATTTAAAAACATCTTGCCTAGTTTTGTGTTATTTTGATCTTTCAATTTTACTGTAACTAACCCACAATAGACAATCAGGTTGTATACAGTAAAATCCTGTTATATGGTTACCAGTAAAGTTAGTGTCCTACTCGGGTAGGTCACTTGGGGTCCCCTCAACTAGGTCATGAAGTATATGTATGTGTACAAAAATGCAGGACAGATCAGAATAAAACTGAGCACTTCACGATAAACTCGGAAACGTGATGCATTCAGTGTCAGACAATTGCCACATATCAAGACAACGGGATCCCTGTCTATCTCATTTTTGCAGGAGTGCAAATACATGCATTATGACTTAGGACACAGTACTTCCTTTGAACCTACTTTTTACACATTTTAAATGTAAGGATAAGTTTTTAACCAACCAGTCATTTAGCCTGGTTGATTTCACCTACTATGCATGTTGACAGTATGATGTCACTTGAACCATGCCCAATAATATAATTTCTATATACTTAAATACTGTTGTGTTGTGTAGTTCTTGTATAATAATAATAATTATTCATCTACGTTTGAATTGTAGGATTTTCAAAATGTATAATACATGTTGGAAAGTTTCATTTTTATTACATGTTTGGGTTTGGCTGTGTAGAGGTGTGTGACAGCCTTGTAGAGCGCATAGTGAATAGTGCACTTAAGGCAGTGGCAGAATGGGGTTAAGGGTCATTAAAATACGATGCCCAGATTTTTATGTTACTCCGCTAAAAGTGCATGTCTGGCCTGAGTGGTATTCGACCCCAAATGTAAGTCTATGGGAGAATATTCTTCAGTCAGAAAAGTGAATGGTTAAATTTTTTTTACTTAAGTGCATGGAAAATTTGAACCCAGCATGATTAGTGTTTGGTGGAAATCCTCACTCAAAATCCATGTACGACATTAACAAAACACAAAGTGGCATTATTTTTTCTGCATTGGTTGAGAAGATGCATTGATCTATGCAAGTTATTTTAAACATTTGTAAAGCAAATGTGGATGGTCTTCCCTGTTCAACATTTTTTTTTTTACTTCCATTGGAGGAAGAAATAATAGATGAATTATTTTAATTAATTCACTTTTGAATCACTTAATTGTACCTTTATGGAGTGTGACTCATTAATCAAGCTCTTTTTTTCTACCATGGTCATCATATGATTGCACTGACTTGTAGCTTGTCTTTTATTGCACCGTTGTTTGCCTTTTTGTCCCACTATGCTCTTTTCTCTGCCCCTGCGACTGTGGCACAAGAATTTCACTCTCTTCTTCAGAACACATGTCATGATAAAACTTGAATTTGATCACTGCTAAAAACATCAGAGTTAGATTACTTCAGATTTGCATAAACATTACTTGCATGATAGCTGTCTGGTTTATTTTAGTGTTTTAGGCTGTGTTGTCTAGCTACAGGATATCTATCACCTGTTTCTCAGTATGCCAGTGCTTGATCTCATCCCCCAGGTCACAAGGAGAGCCTTGTTTCCAGGCGATTCAGAGATTGATCAGCTTTTTCGGATCTTCCGCACTCTTGGAACCCCTGATGAGGAGGCCTGGCCGGGTGTAACGTCCATGCCAGATTACAAGCCCTCCTTCCCAAAATGGGCACGACAAGAGCTATCCAAAGTGGTTCCTCCACTTGATGAGGATGGAAGGGATCTGCTGGCGGTAAGCTGCATGAAGAATATAGTTTTCTTTTTTTAATCAGTATAAAATGTTGATATCTCAGATGTCATTTATGCATTGTATTAACTTGAAGTAATTTTCACATGAACTTCTGTTTTTTACAATAAGGAATTGTTTTCTGTTAAAGATTTAAGTTCTGTTTGCATTCTATGAAACTGAGTATAACACTATTCTCCACTTTGTAAGTCAGTTAGCAAATTTTTTTTTCAGTATGCAGTATTGTCTACTCTGGGAGTAACACTATAGGTATAATTTGTCCTCTTTTTTTTTTTTTTTTTTCTCTCTCAAGCAAATGCTTAACTATGACCCAAGTAAGAGGATCTCTGCCAAAAATGCCTTAGTCCACCGGTTCTTCCGTGACGTGACCATGCCGATTCCACACCTGCGACTCTGAAAGCCCAGCAGAGATTGGACACTTGTCAGTGGTGGTGTCTGTGCTGCATTACCTGGATGCCCTCTGCTGTTTTTTATAACTGCTCAGAAGTGGAGAGTTATCCTTTTCAGAATTCAATGGACTACATTGGTGCTCTTTTACAGCGACTCAATTTCTGATAATTTCTAGCTGCCATTTTGAATCGGTGGTTTTAAGTCTCAGTCAAGCAATAATTTTACCTTTTGAGACTGAGTGGAGAGAACCCACATAGACCATCTAACGTTCCACAACTCCCGCTTCTAAATGCCTTTTGGAAGGATAACTTCTTGGGATTAGAAAATCACAGCCCTTTTTTGTACCGTTAATACATTTGTATTTGGTAAATGGAGGACAAAAAGGTTCATTTTAGCAATCCTCCATATTTGTCATTTACCTAGAAAATTGCTGATCAGTGTTTTTGCCTTTTAGTACTTGGCTTTATGATGTGTAGATGTCAGTAAATGTTATATCTTTGTGGGGTGGGCACAGAAATAACCAGTTCTTGTTTTAATGTTTTGAAAACCATCTAGCTAATGTATATCTTTTCATACAAAATCAACACATTTCATGAAATGTATTCACCTGTACAGTTTTTTGTACGTATTAGAGGTTTATATTCAAAAGGTGGAATAAAATCAGTTTATGTTCTCCTTTTAAGCATTATCCTAAATTAAACTATTGTTCCAGTGTTGTTGTAGTATGGTATGCAGACATATGTTCATATGCTGTCTATGCATTACTTTTTGCATGATACTTAACACAATAGAGAAGAGATGGCTGTGTCTTTGCTTAAGCCGTGTCTTGCTGAACTGGAGCTTTTTTTTTTTTTTTAACCCGCCTAAACTGTGTTCCGGCCAACGCCGTGACCATTGACATTTTTGAATAACTGAAACTCGACATCGGCAGTCTGACAGCCAAGTCGGACTCTGCTTAAAAACTGTAAAATGAAAAAAAAAAAAAAAAAGGCTCCTGTCAGTGTTCTGTACAATTTGAAATTCTTATACCTGCTTTTCTGATAACAGTTCAGAGTGTTATTGAGGCAGACTTCCATGCTAGATGATTCCATTTGGCGGGTCCCATTAAACCATGGTGAACATAATAGGTTTTATGTATACTGTAGTGACTATTATTGGAGCAGATTTGTATTGCCATAATACACAATGTAAAATAAAACTTGTTATAACCAAATTGCTCTCTTGGATAGGATGTAGACGCTTTACAAGATCCTGTACACCGCTAGGAAATGAACGACTGGAAAAGCTTGGCCAAGCTGTAAGCTGGTTATCTGAGGAGGTGCCCAGTTACTCATGAGCCTCAGCTATATTAGTATATTACCTTCTTTAATACAGCCCACGTCCGAGACGTTTGAATCGTGCTAAATATATACTTGGAGTATGGAGTCTATACACAAAACTAACCGGCTGTCATAAAGTGCCAGTACTCCCAATTTTCACCGCTAGTTGGCGGATTCACGGAACTTCCAATCAGCGTTTCGCCGCCTTTAGCCCCGCGGATTATTGGGAAACTGAGTGTTAGGAAGTGGTAAGCGGAGCTCTGTCGCATTTATCCCACTTGGGGACAATGTACAAATGTTCATTCGCTTAGGGCAAATGCTACAGTGGCTGTGTTTGAATTCATGGGCCCTTTATATACACTTATGCGCTTCTAAAGTATTATTTACGTC
>JAODUD010000088.1:1907564-1938750 GCA_026784285.1 Stomatorhinus walkeri | reverse complement strand
CTGGTCGCCCAGCCAGATCTGTCACCCTGTCCTGGTCTGGGATTGGCTCCTTCGCCTCCTGCCTGGTCGCCCAGCCAGATGTGTCGGCTTCAGAGTCGATGGAACCGACAGGCAAGAGACGGGCTTTGCCAAATCACTCTTCTCATACTCATTTAAAATGTGTAACCAAATCCACTCATGTTAGCTATTTATTGAGGTCTCCTTGGTTGAACGATGGTTCTGAAACACAGTCTACCAACCAAATTTGAAAAGAAGTCAACTGTAGTAACCAAATTTATTTTTAACTAAATAGAATGTTTACAGCAAGAAGGAATGCATGAAAAACAAATTACACTTTACAATACTTTAAACCTTTACAATACTAGGTTCTGTTAGCTAAATATAATATATAAATGGTTAGTTAAGTAAGGTGTGGCATGAGCATATTTTAAGTGTATGAATAAGAGATTTTGGCCCATAAGAGATTTGATTTTCTGCATTTTGCAGAAAAATGGACAAGGTAAAATAAATCACCACATTCTGTTATTTATCCAGACCGGAACAGTACAGCGAACCTAGAAATGGAAGAGATTTGTGTGGGACTCCAGTAAAGAATGACCCTTCAGTGATCCATAGTACAAGAAGAAAACAGAGAAAGATGCTGTGATGTCAGATGTGATGTGGAGATGGAATGGTATGAAAATTTTATGTCATGATTACAGTGATCAAAATATTCATGGTTATCAGTATTATCACAGTATTGTTAAAATGTGCTGAAAATATTCAACAAGTACTGACATACAAAGAATTTTTATAATGAAATCAATATGCACTTTTTGTTTACATAAACATTAAGATAATAACAAAGGCAATACTTTATGTAAACATATGAAAACCATATCAAAAGCTTAATATTAAATATTAAAAATCTCTGGAGTGCTGTCACTGCCTTCCACCATGTGTCACTGACACTAAACAAACCCAGCTTACATGCTGCACCTGCCTGCTTGTGTTCGGAGACTGCTGCTCACTTTGGATTATGCTGAACACTGAGCACGAGTTTTTCAAAGCGCAGTAATCTGTCACAGTTTTAATGATAATTCGAATGTGAAACATTAATCTGGAATTTTATCGTCACCCCGCCAAAAGAGTCAGTTATGGATTAGTGCTATTCACAGTCAAATCACAAAGCAAATCTCCTAAAACATTTTTATACCATTATTATGGCATTTACTAGTTTAATTTTATGCCCCAAACAGCTTAAATGTATTAATTTGTAATGCATTTCAAAAGAAGGACAATTTGGTCTCCAGTGTGGTGTTCTGAAAGTCTCAAAAAGATCCCACATAAAACCAAGAATGCAGTGATGAATCATCGGTATGTACATTTCGTCTTTCGCCCACCCTGACAGATGGTTTAACATATAAATATGAAAGCATTTTAAAGTATGTTTATTCACTTCTAAGAAAGGTTACCTCAACAATTTTGTTGGTTTCCTAGATTTGCAGAAGGATGCCGAACCTTCCATGAGCAACTGAGAAAGCAGGGCAGTGACGTTAGCTTCTGCTTTCTAGCGCAAGCAGGTTTGAAGCCGTCGGTGAAGTCTGGCGTGTTTTAGCGTCGAGCTGCTAATCGAGTATACATAGTTCATAGAAACGTATTGGTAATTGTAGCAGAAAAAAAATCTTCCACGGAGTTTGACTTTGAAACGGGTCTAAAATGATAAATTCCCTTGTTTTATTATCTTAGATATTATTCTTCATAAAAAAGTATGGATGAGGAGAATGCCTGCAGATAGTATAAAAACGATTTAATGATAGATTGGCATAAAACATATTTGTGTTTTATTTATACATGTATTTATTTGAGACTGGGTGCAAAACAGGAGAGTGAACTACTATGTGTACATCCACTCATCCATCCATCCAACCTCCAATCGCGAGGGGCTAGGAGCCTGTTCCAGGCGGCTTAAGGCCCGCAGCAGGGTGCGCCCAGGATGAAAGTCCCTTACAGGACACATACACCCACAGCGACCCACACAGTCACTCACTACAGGCAACTTAGAGACATGTCTGTGTTCATTTGGCTGTTGTGGGGCCACAAGGGTTTTTTTTCTCATTTATGTCATAGTTGGCATCAGGCTTCTCTAAACTGTGGTGGGTGGTCTTAGTTCATTTGCATTAGTAAAGAGCTCTGTCTGCAGACTCATTTGTCTTCCATTGATTCGCTAAATTAGGTTGATGAGAGGCCCTCCTATCAGGTGGCACATTAATTGGGTCATGCTACATCCCATACGTGATCCAAACAATGGGTGCTTAGCACGAAACCTTTCAGCTCGGGCCTGAAACTCTCTTCCACCAATTAGCCTCCGGAATAAATCTGTTTCCTGTCCCCCTACTCCAAACCTCTGGATGCCGCGACCCACTGGCTGTGATTGGCTAACTTCACTCAAAAAGAGTGTTGGGAGATACCAGTTTTTGCCTTCTGGGAGACAAAAAAAATAACTGTGAAAAAGAAAACAGCACCACACTTTGTTTAGGCTAAATAAATGATTTATTGTACAAAAGGAAAAGGCTGAACAAGCAACAAAATAGAAAAAATACAGGTACACAACCATCATACTACCACATGGAATGAATTTTATCTGCACAACATGGAAGGGATAAAAGGAATAAAGGGCAAGAAACAGAAGCGGAAAACCTGTCTGAGCTTTGAATATTGTGGGCTCTATTTACACAGATGTTACTTATCTCATATATATGAAAACACTCTCATACATACAATTATACATTTAAACAAGTGTCAAAATATGCAGTTTTAGGAATGACATTACCAGTGTTTATAAATGATCTTGGGTACAACATGCTGTTGCATTTAGTAATATTTTAAGGTATTAAGTTCAGTAGTCCTTTCAGAATAATCTTTCATTGTATTGTCCTTTTCCTTTATGAACCTGAGAGCAAAATGACCCATTTATTTGACTGAAATTTTGAATGAAACCTCTTGTGAATGGCCACAGCATTCACACACAATTAAAACTTTACTCAAATTTATTGGGGCAAGGATTGAGAATCATTTTGTGAGGTAGATATTAATAAAATGTATTTTTATTATATTTTGGTCAAACAATGTTTAGCCCATAATTTGTTTCAGATAAATGTCTACAGCCCTTTTTCCGTGTAGTGGGTCAGCAATCGGCATTTGACACTCTTTCCTTGAGTTACAGCACACATCATACCCCCACTTTGGCTGACACCTGTGTTGTATGTGATGTGCGTGTGATGATCAAGACGTGTTCCTTCCTTTCATCGCTGCAACACACACTGACATGAAAAAAATCAAGTAGGCATTTTTCTATTATTCTGTATTCCTCAGTTTAGATATGTGACTTGAGCATAAGTGTAAGTCACAACAAGAATCCATCTAACGGACCTGTTCATCCAAGCATTTGCATCTTCAGGTGTTGCAGTTGGTATGTTTTGCAATTAAAATCAGGGGGAAATATCAGGTTTCCGCTTCAGATGAATGGGAGAAAGGTATGACAGTAACAAAAGAGGAAATGTACTCACTAGATTTTCCACACTGTGTGTTGTCAGAAGCTTTGACAGTTTCTTTTTCTTCACTTAAAATCCATAGTAAAGATCTTATAACTCAATCAGGTCAAACACAAAACAACACGACTCCTCATATCTTTAACTTCCCATAGTGCAAAATTTATTGTTGGAAAGGTAGAGTGCCTAGAGAGGATTTTATTCCCCAAGAGATTTTTTTAATATATATATATATATATGTCTAAAGGCTCTTCCTTTATCCAACAGCATAGTGCTTTCGTTTCCAACAAGGGATGTCTCCGCTCGGACATCCGGGAGACAGACTTCTGCTTTTTAATCTTAAGTTTTTCAAGCAATTCCAATATTCACCATACCTTATGGGCCAGGACTTTAAAATGTTTTTCAATATATTTTTTTCTCAATAAAAATCACTGTGAAATTATATTCATATCAACATTATTGACAGTATTTCCAATTTGATCCAAAATTAATAACTCTCTCCCTTTACTTATGAGTATAGCAATCATGTTTTTCTGCCAAATATTATTGATATATAAGATTCCCTGCACCACTGCCAATTGTATTTACTCTTGAAACGTAGTATGGTGTTATTTTAAAAGGTTTCTGTTATTGTTTTGGGACAGTAGTTCTGCTAGAAGAGAGACTATGGACATGCATTAAATGTCTCGCAGTCAGAGGGGCAATTTTTCAATGAATACAGTGAGGCTGGCTAATCCACTGGACGTGGGGCAGGGAAAAATGTAAATCAGTACTATTTGCATGCCCATATATATCCTGAACAATTAAAATATATAAAGTATTTTGTATATTCTCTGAAACTTTGGAGGAAACTCCACCACTACGTTTTATGTGCTCAGATTGCCTCTTATGTTACTCATCCACACGCTACATTCCAACACTTCTATGTGAACACCCCTCCAGTTCCCAGCAGTTTGAATCTAGCACCTTAAAATCTTTAAACCTAATTTTTAGCTAGTTATTTTAATAATATTTAGCCTAACAAACAGATCGAAAGTGTGCCTATAACCATTTTTGTTTAGAAGCCCTTCAATAAATCATGATTTATTTTATAAATGCATTAGCTGGACCCTTGTCCAAACAGAGTGCAATTGGGGCAATGGTATGGTAATTAAAGCGCTTCATTACTAGAACGCAGAGCACAGGACTTGGCTGACCATGGCTTCTGTAGGTGCCTGCTAGTTTGGACTGGCATGATATAGGTTAATGACTGGTTACCCCCAAAATCCATAGCCAACACTGTCATAATAAGCAAATAGCAAAATACGGTAAACAAGACTTCATCTCCAGGTATATTCTGAGTCTGGAATGAGTTTTAGATATTTTTTCAATATTTATTAGTGCCACTGCCCCTCTATTTGAGGAAATTCAGCTATGGCTGATTTATTTAAACTGATACCGGGTTTCTTCAGCTGCTGTTGTATTCTGAAAGAAGCCACACTGACCACCCTTTTCTATTGACTTTTAAAGGTAGGGAAATAAATTTTTTTCTTTCTTCTTCTTTTTTGTCTTTTACAAGATTACAAGTAAAGGAGATCAAAGTAGCAGTGAAAGGGTCCTTGGATTCCCAAGAATTTCACACTGAGGTGTAACCTGCATCACATTTGGGGGGGAGCAGAAGAACTGTCTTTGAATCTTTTGAACCCTTAAGTTTCTGTAAATATAGTAATTAAATGTGTTTTAAAGCAATTAAAGGTCGAAAGAAGCATCAAAGAACTCTAGACTAGCTTTGTGTGGTTTTACTAAATTATTCTGAAACATTTTGGAAAACGTCTTAAAACATTTGAGTGCCTTATCTTTTTGTCACTTCATATATACTGAATAGTTCACAGATTTCATACACAATCACGCTGTGTAGCCCCTACAGAAAAAAAAACATTATTTCTGCATGACATATATGCATTGAAGATTAAAATGCATGAAACCCACTTAATATTTTGGGATATATGTGGTCTCATTACCAGAGGCAGGGCCAAGGATGTCACAAGATATGCTTGAAAACCTGATAATTGGTCTGAATGAAAACCCTCAGAAATCTACAAACACCAAACAAACGATGATGAAGCTTTGTTTTCCAGCAGCTCCGAGACGCTCCCTTTGCAGTCTTCGGCAAATTTATCTAACAAGTCCCGCCTTTACTTTTTATTTTGCCGTTCTTATTTTTCCAGTTTAACTAAAACAACTATCTACAACAATCTTCCTTTGCTTTATTTGTACTTAGCATCTCTTTCTGAGGCACATGGGGACAGGGAGGTTGGCGTCCATTGGATGCTTGGGGTGGAGCAAGAATGACGTTTGGTGTTCAGGAGAGCTCAGTCATGTTAGGTTGAGGGTATTTGAGTCTAAGAACAACCACAACGATCCACCACCATTCCAGGGATCTTGCCATGGATAATCTGTTGCTTGTCATTAAAGTAGAGCATGTTGATGGGTGACATCTTTGTAGGAGTGCAGCAAGGGCCAGCCGAACCACGGGGATTAGCGTGTTGCACCAAGTGGGTATGCGGATACTTCTGCATAAACATATACTCGCACTGACCTGAACAGTAGTTGGCTTTGTACCTTTTGGGTGCAATGATCCAGTCCCAGCCAAAGGCTTCGAAATCCACTGTCAATGGGTAGCGACAGCAGCGGGACTCCGTAGAGTGCTCATCGCAGTCCAAACCCAGGTTCCTTCGTGATCGCTTGGTTGTCTCCAGTACTTTCACCTCCAGGAACGGCTGCTGGAAATCAAGGGAAGAGGGAACAGGGAATGACGGGAGTCTGTTTAGAGATGTTGATGTTTTACGATATACAATAAATCATGTCTTTCCCTCACCTTTGTCCTAGCTTAACTGTTTAATTATTTAAACTTAATTTGTGAGAGATTTCTAGGTCTGCACATAATTTCAAAGTTGTCTAGAATATACAGCTGGATAAACATTACTATTTGATCTAACTGGGTAATTATACATGTGCATAATGAATTTGTCCAAGGAGCATATTTGTGCAAACTAAGTCAGACAGATTAAAAATGAAAATTAAAGGAAAATAAAACTTATTTCCATCTACCACTAATTCACCACAAGGTAACAGTAAACCTGCAACCTATCCCAGGGAACAGGGGTACGTCCAGGATGGTATACCAGTCCATCACAAGGCACAAACACAGTGAGAAGATCAGCTAGTCATGTGCTTTAGACTGTAGGAGGACGGACAAACAGCAGAAACTTTACAGCCCTAGGACTCCAGCCCAATAAATGGGAGGCTTAAGCACTACTCACTGAGCCACCGTATTGCTGTGATTTCACATTCATATCTTAGCTATATTCACATAGTTTGCATACATATACTATAGTCTAAGAACTATTTGTACTTTGGTCAGAAGAAATGCACACAGACACATCTGAGCTTCAATGACAACTCTAAATGTGTAATTCTACCAGCTCTATCAACTTGTGAAATACATTTACAGTCACAATTCTGCACTTGTGTATCTGTGCACCACGTTATATTTTTCTACCAAAACTTTGTTGTAATACAATCGTATGATTTTTTTGTGTGAGTGTGTGTAGGTGACCTGGGTTGTACTGGCATCCCTACAAGGATGCCCCCCCCCTCCCCATCTTGTGCACTGGACTGTGACCCTCACCAAGACAAGCAGTTAGAGGACTGATGTAGGAAGCACAATTATATGCTTCCAAGCGATTAACATAATTATAATTGCGTGTAGCAGACTACATTAACCTTTTAAGAGAAGTACTTTAGGTTGGAGGTTGTTAGTTAGTTTTCAGTTGTTTCCCCCCCCAGACCTCTTTTTTCAAACAGTTGTGTATGATTTGTGATGTGAAAGCTCGTGGTAAAGATTGTTTCATATCTCACGTCACCACCTAGTGGAAGACTGCAATGTGATTGTAATTCTGTTCAGATATACCAGTTACCATTGTTTCAGTGTAGTATTATGATAGCACCTATTCAAGTTAAAAAAAACACCTTTATCAGTTTTAATATGACAACACCTTCTTTTCTATTCATGCAGTTTCTGGAAGAGGATCTATGATCCTACAGTCAATAGTAGACAAAAATTGACTTAGGATCCAGTAAATTGAAAATAATGTAAGGGCGCAACTATATATGTGCAGGCAAATTATGTGTTTAAAATTAAATATATTTTTAATGTATAAATATATATTTAAATGCACAAAGAACTATATGTTCTACAATGTGTTAGGGAATTTAATGGGACTTAAATGGGACTGTCTGCTAATATGCTGATAAGATAAATTGTTTTGTGAATTTAAATAAACACATCCTGGTGTGTCATATTTGCATGTCTTTTAGTATACATTTATTAGCTGATACGAACAAATATTTAATAATCAATCCACATAACAGTCAATATCTTTGCAGAATTCTGACCTTTTGAGCACATTTTAGATATTTTAACTTTGACCCTTCAATTATAGCGCAGAGGTTTTCCTTCCACAGCACATTACACCAGCTTAGTAATGCTTAGTAATACGCGAATAAGACTAATGGCCAATAGGGTCAATTCAAGTCAAATTGAGTTTAGGTTTCTTTGATGAGAGAAAATCCAAGGAGTAGCAGGGAGTTTTATTTCTTAAATTTTTTTTGTATATTTGTTGCTGGGTTTCTGGTCTTTTCTCCCATGTTTGAAAAACACTGGCAGCTGCTGTGTGCTGCAGGGATTGTGTGGATAAGGTAACTTCCCCGTGGAGCGTGAACGTCAAACCGTGCATCATCACGTGCCACTTGTGAAAATATCCATCAGATATGAAAATACTCTGGCAAATCAGGAATATAAAACTTAGGTCAAGTTATACGATGTGTATAAGATTAATACTATGACAAATACATGTCAATGTAAAGAAGTTATAAACACCTAATAATAACAATACAGGGCTAAGAAACCACATATAATCCATCTTTCTGTGGAAAGAATGCATACAGATTTTGTCTTTCAATACACCATATAGCTTTAATGCTTATAGGCCTAGTTAAAGTAGGATTAATGGTATTTTAAAGATGTTTCTATCTACTTTTTTGGTTAATAAACTATTTGTATAGGAGGGGAAAGGCAAGGCAGAAGAGGAATGGCCTCGGTTTATCAGATGTCTAAGGAAGAGGTCTGAGGATCCTTACCAGCCCTTCTTCGCCGGGTCTCAGAGAGGTGACGGCCAGATCGTTGCCACTTTCGTCAAAAGCATTGATGTCGACGCCCCAGTTAGTGTGCGGCTGCTTGAACCAGTTCTGCAGGACATGCTTGAAGTCGATACTCTGCCAGTGGCCGGCCCGGGAATTCAGCTCGATCTTGAGCGAGCGGATTCGGATGTGGCGGCTGCCTTGCTCTGTAACAGGTTTCAGCCTCAGGATCTGCAGGTAGACGGTGGAGGTCTGCTGAAGCGGTCGTAGATACACCCACAACTGAGCCTTGAGAACCTTGGTGAACATAAGCTTGGGGCTAAACTTGAAGAAGCAACAGCTTGGTTTTCCATCCACCTGCACCAGTGGTTCCGCTGTTGAAGATAAATGGCAGTTAAGCGCAATGGTGCAAAAACATTGAACACTATTAATTCAATATTAACTCAACCTCAAATTTTGAGCTTTATTGTGCAAACAACTTTGAAAATGTCTATAAAATCTTTCCATTTTTCCCCAGTGGACAGCTTCAATTTTTTATCAATGTATTTCAAAACAATATCAATAAAGACATTCTATTTCATAGCATGATCAGATTTTAATTTTCCTTAAGATTATTTGCAGCACCTATAGTAGTCTGTATTATTTCTTTAGTGATGTTTTAAAAATGTCACATATTTTAATTACTAGATGATGATTTGCACAGTTTGCATGTCCTTAATCATTTATAAATATGGATATTTTAAATGTAGTGAAATCCCTTTGTCAATAGTTAAACAGCAATGCTTCTTCTGGAACAGTCAACATTTTCTTTTTGGCTCCTGAATACCCTGTAAAATGTATGACATCACCACAATACCTGTCCCAAGATTCTAAGGTATATTTAAACTGTAATACATCTAATTACACTAAACTAAAATCCTTATTTTGTTGAGTAAGAAGACTATTACAATAATAGTTATAAAAACCTGCTCAAAGGAAGCATTGTCAATCTCTTCTAAATCTGAGGTTGCCATGACAATCTGTCAAGGCTTCCTGGGTCAAAATGTCACTTTGGCATCTCGGCCTAGTTAAGAAATAGGGTCAGGGGGTCAAAACTGTCAGTTCTTTACATCCCCAGGGGTGCTGGGGGGGGTCATTCCTAATAGCCAAATTGAGTTTGAAGGTCAAGGTCGACTAGGTATTCAGTTATACGGTGATGTTAATACAGGTCTCTTTTCACAAGAGCACGCTACATATTTTTAAAATATAAACTTCTCACAATTCTCACCGGGATCTATCTGACGAGAAAGAGGAACAAGTTCCGATTCAGTCTATCGAAAACATTTTGATAAAGCTTATTTATTACATAAAAAGGAACTTACACGATATGTAGTGTTACTGAGAAGAAGAAACCACCCTAAGAACGTAAATCAAGCCTAGCAGGAAATGACTGATACTGCATTCTTGTTTTCCAGAATGAAAAATGCACCAGATTCATTTTTGGTTAGAAGTACAACAATATAATGTTTACAAATCACAATTTAAATCCTTTAAAATAAATTCAATTATGCATATCAATGCATAATTTGTAAAGCAAGATGGGAGTAAAAATACTAATAAATGTTTATCATACTGTGGATGGACCACAAATATACTGAGCATCAAAATAACATCCAGTATTCCCAGCGTATTCTTATACTTATCATTATCATCATTTTCCTTTGTTTGCCAATCGTTTTATCAAAAATGGCTGATAATTCCACCCCTTTGTACAGCTAGTCCCCACCCTAGCAATGATAATACATATACAACCCTATAAAAACAATTATAAAGTGTATGTTTTTATTTTATATGCCCTTGGGACTTAACCTAGCAACATTCAGGTTACAAATCCATGTACGTTTCCGCCATATTGGGCAGTACAAGGCTTCATCTACCCCCAGCCCCGTCCCAGGCTGGGGTATTAGGCGAGGTTATGCTTAGAGCACCACCTTCTGGTGCACTTTTTCCAGAGCTTATGACAACCTTTCTCAACGGCAAGTTTATTTCTTCAAATGTGTATATGGCTCACCATATACAGGGTCTAGCACCAGTATGATGGTGTGAGGGTAACGTATCCATTACCTTTCCAGTGTTTTGCTAGTAGGTGCAGTAACCATTAAGATGGACTTTGAAACAAGGTGGGATGTTTCTTACATCATCGTGGGATAGGTTTTACCACATAGGGTTTAATAGGCAGCATAAGTATTCATTCACAAACACTGAACCAATTAAATCCTTCCAGACTGTCTTAAGGGTCATTACATCTGTCCATTAGCTGCTTAATAGTTTTCTAAAAGTCAGGTTGAATGCCAAGCAGGAAACATGCAGCAAAGCTTTTAGTAAAATCTTCAAAAAGATAAAATATTTTCTGACAATATTAATTTGTAAGTATGCTGCTTTCCTTTCATATTCATTTCTTTTTAGTGGACGTGATTCCAGCCTGAAGCATGGTCACCCTTATTTCTGGTTACTGTGCATATAATGGTAGATACAACATGCGGTGTGACAGTGCATCAGGATTTATGTAACTATAGAAGCTCCAGGCCTTTCTTAAGCTGGCTGTGGCATAAGGAATACAGACTAAGAAACTAGACAGCTATGTGTTAAAGGTCTACAAGGGATTTATCCCGAAGCTGCTTGTGTGACATTAATCTGTAGTGACAGACAGTGCAATTTGTGTATGGTAAGCTTAATCAACACCCTAATCCTAGGTGGCAACTCCTACAAATCTTAATTGCATCCTCTTTGTTTGTCCTTCTTAGTAAAATGTTTTAATTATAAATAACAGACTTAAGGTAGGGTTGTCATTGTAATGTTCATGTTTAAGTTTGCATTTCTTCTTCAGTGTTCCGTCATAATTTCAATGGCCTTGTGCCTTCAGTAAGGCAGGCAGAGGAAAGGAACAGTGAGCCAACTGACTTTGAATAGACTGCAAAAAGAAACCGGTCACCTATTGTTAATGTCCGAAACGATACTGCATAATGGAATAAGCAAAAGGGGATTCTATTTGCATATATATCTATATTTTCTTTTCTTAATGGGAAATGCAAATGTGCCATTTTGTGGAAAGTGTGCATTTGGGAGCACCAGCGTTGGATAAATGTGGCTCTAGGGTATCCCCCTGCACCTCAGCAAATTAATCATTGTGACACGTTCATGACCCCTCTAATAAGACAGGGGGCACAGTGCACCCCCTCAACCATCCCATCCCACCCCAGTCCAACTCCCTCTTTGTTTCTCTCTCTGTCCCATGGGGAATGGAGAGAGAGTGAGGGACGCAGGGATTGGAGAGGGGGTTAGCTAGAGATGGGGAGTGTGATGTTAGACCCCCTTATTCAGATTGTCCCCTGGGACGCTGCCAGGCACAAGACTCCTATTAGGGCTCCGTAGAGGAGCCCCCAAGGAGCCACAAAAGATACCTCCTAATACCCCTTGTTCCAACTGAGTGAGCCCTCGGTTCTGCCAGATAAAGAGACAAACACGCACATATGCACATGGACACAGGGTCTCCCAGGACGAGGGACAGGGGCTTAGAATCAAAACCATTGAAAGGGAGACATGCACAACCCACAAAGAGGCAGATTCAAGATGCTGAAGTGGACAGCTGGACCCGCGTCCTTTTATGTGGGACGTGATTCAGATTCTCCAAGGTGTCTGCACATCTAGTATGTGTATTTGAAAACACTCCATGAGCAACGTAAAGTAAAACCTTTTGAATAACTCCTTTATACCAAACATCTAGTCTCTAATGGTTCCTCACCGTTTGAAATGCTTTTGCAGAAGTCGTGGCTTTTCCTTTGATGACGCCAATGCCCACGACCAAAAAACAAAGCAAGATGCAGGAAACATTTTTTTCCTCCTTGTGCTTAAATTACCAGGTTTAGGAACTGAATATTTCTGAATACGTTTGTTCTTTACTGAAGTGGTAATCATTCCTATCCTTGTTAATAAAGGTTTACAGCATTTCATCCTAGATCACTAAAGTATATTCATGGCACGCCACCACTCAGTCCAGTGCTTTCTGAAGTGAACTCAGTATGTAAGATGCTGCATTTGGTACAATACCTCCTCTGTGTAAGCATGACAATGCGATGCTCTGTGTTACAGGTATCTCTCACCTCCCTCTCTCTCTACCCCACTCTTCATACTTCAAAATGGGCCAGCCTTTCCAGGAGGGGGAGGAAGCCAAGGGGGCTCAGTAGGTATTGATACACCCTCCCTGTCTCTGCTGTGAATCACGGTGCGAGCTAGGCCTCTCGATTTGTCGTTAAGGGGCTATTGAGCTGAAAGAGAATGTCAACATTTTGTAAGACAAAAAACTCACACTGGCAAACTAAGACACTTTATGCTCATTTTATTACAACATGTGTGTAACTGATGCTGATTGACTGAAAGAGAGGTTCTCATCATCTGCTGGGTAACAGATACTTATATCCTATCATATTTTTGACATTTCTGAATACAGTTAATTCCTTACTGCAACTGGTGATTCAACAAAACACTTAATATTACATATAACCACATTATAAAAATCTCAAGTAATATTTGTTTATTAACCTTTGTATTAGATTTGAAATTACAATAAAATAGACACAAATATGTTTAATTTTCCATGATTTTTATTTTATCCATTTCCAGTACTGTCCCATTTATTTTTAAATTAAAAGCATAGCACTGATTTTTTTTTCTACAAATGTTAAATTTATTATGAACATTCTTAAAGCTCCAGATCACTTCTTAATTAAGTAATAATTTCCTATGTTAGTCATACATAACATCTGTTTTGCATTTTTAAGTACACCTATAAAATGCTCAATGATTACTCTCCCTGGAGAAAAGAATGAGGCTCCTTGTTGCTCCCAGTGGACTGTTGCATTAGCATGTTACTTAACACTGTAGACCGGATGGCAGTGTCTTAAACTTGCTTCAAAGCCAGTAAGAAGTGTGCTAACTGACAAGTGCATTCAAGCATTTAACAGCAGAACAACTACTGTGGATCTAAGGTGCAATAATTAGGAATACTGAACGACTGGAGAACCCATTTCCAAGGGAGCATAATTTTATTCAACCTTTGCCAGAACAATCCTACAGCACCTATATTGAAAAAAAACACATTTGAGCATTATTAACTTGTGCTGTCTGTTCTAAATATTTTTACTGGGAAGATGTATAATTTATGTTTGTATATTTCTTTGATTGGAAAAACGTATATATGAGGCATCAGCAATAGCAATAACAATTATTACCCTGAGAAAAGGACTTTATGGGAGAGAGACGTGGAATCGTGGGAATGGGGAACACGACGCGGAAGGGGTGAGATTCCTGAAGTCACTGGTGAAATTTTGTCCAGGCTATTAATGGACTTTGGTCCCTTTGAAATTTTATTAGCCATAAAATTGACAGCATGTTGTGCTATTTCTACTGCCTGCACTTTTTAAAGGTTTTATTTCTTTTTAAACAAGCCCCCAAACAGTCAGCACACAAGTTTATGTTTATTCTCTAATAGTCAGAAATAACTGAAAACGGACAGAGCAGGTGTTACCATCAAAAGCCTCCCCAAGGAATGTATAAATATATAAAAACCTCAGAGGCTCGTCAACTTAGCATGAATGCGGAGCCCTGCTCTCAGGAGAGCCGGACTTGTGCCGTTCTGTCTCCTTAGCGCTCTCCTCTTAATGTTTATGGTTCCTGCACTTTCAGGAAATGACCCTTTTATAGGGTCAACACTATAAAAGACTTGTGTTTTCTGTTTTTTTTTTTTTTTTTTTTTTTTTTTTTTTTTTTTAGTGGGAGTGGTTGGTGGATGAGTGTGGGGGGGTAGTGCTGTTTAATCTACTACCGTTTCTCCTTTTCTGCCAAAGAAAGGGACCTGATGAGGTTAATTGGCTCCTCGTCCAATATATCACATTGCTGTGAACCCTGTGACCCTTTTTGTCAATAGGGGGATTTTTCTCCAGTGTGTGTGGGTGTATGTATATGGTGGTGGTGGAAGGATGTAAGACTCTTTGCATTCCACTTTACCATCACTCCCCGTTTCAAAATCAGGGGAAATACATTATTGTCTCATTCTTGAACTCCTGAACTCCTAAAGCACTAGTCACAACCCTGGACATCCCAGGATACCCCCATGGATGAAAATGCTGAAAAACACACTGCAAACTTTACACCTAGTATAAGTCATGCTAGAAGAGCTTAAAAATTCCTTGTTGCTGTGAGATATGACCTGTAATTCATAATGCCCAGTGTTGAGAGAATGTGCGTGTAGAATGTCAATATGTCCGGAAATATGAATGACAGGTGAGAGTCATATTTAAATAACAGTTTTGTACAGCAGCAAATTTTTAGCTTCTTTCAAGGACTGGATTTTCATTCCTCTAACTAAAACAGGCCATTATATATCTCTATATCCAGACATAGTTTTTGGGATATTCTCCCAATTTACAGCTGTGGATCAGCTTCAGTAATAAATTAATGATAATCTGAGATAAAATTCCACTAAACTGTGTGAGCGTTCAGTGATTTTGGGCTATGCTCCTCGAGTAGGTTACAGTGCTAGGATGTGTTATGAATAGATGCTTGATTCCAGGTGTGTGCTAAAGTGCTACAATTACCATAAGCTGCCAATTATTGAAATTCAGAAGGGGAAATGACAAATTATCAGCAAACGTTTTCGAATGTACAAAGTTCTGGCTGTTAAAGAAAGGGCATTGATGAGAGAGGAAGGCCTGGTTTTAACACATGGACAAGTGACAAATGAGGGCCTTGCAGGGTCACCACCTCACCAGGGCCAACGCATAAGTTCCAAAACACTTGGCCTGCCTCCTATGGAACGCCCATAAAAGGGCAATTTGTACAGGAGTCAGCAACAAACACTATCCAAACTCATACATGCACATTTTAGATATTTTATTATATTATAAGAATCCATTTTTCATAGCCAAAATATACATTATATGAATTTTTGTAACGCATGTGAAGTACTGTACTATGCAATATTACATAAATTAAATTATATTATAAATCAGTTCTTTTTCATGAAATGTGACCAAATGCTACCCGCATATAATGTGACTGGTGGCTCTGACCTGCATCCTGAGCCCACGAGGGGATTTAAAGGCATTGTCAGAGGGGAAAGAGCAAGGATCATGCAGAGGAGTGATGCTGGATCGGCCTGCTGCTGCTTTTGATGTTCTTTAACTGAGGAGCAGAAACACAGAATTCTCCTGTGGGATCCATTACTGTGCCACAGGCAGGAATGCTGTCTCTCGTTCCCAGAAAATGCTACTGAACCACTGTGCTGCGTGTGTGCATGTGTCACGGCAAGCCTGAGGGGGATTAGTGTCGCAAAATATGCAGGTGCGACACTTAGCCGCATAGGTTTCCTTGTATAACATCATGCTCACATTATTCCAAATAGGAATCCTTGTAATGAGTTTGGGCTGAAGGCGAATATACAAATTGATCAAAACATATTATAGGGGGCTACTTTCAACCACTTTTCAATTAATTTATCTATACCAGTAGACGGTCACCAGCGTGATGAAGACAGCATTTCAGGCAGGCAGAAACCTACGTGTAAAGAAACAGTAAAATACTGTAAAGGAAGACCACAGCTGAGCTACTTTCGAACATGAAATGCACCTAACAAAGGGTAGGACTGAAATGCACACAGAAGCAAAATGAACCTTCCACATTTCAGACAAGGGGAATCAGCTGAAGGTGGCGGCTGTGGCCCTGAGATCATCACACACATGAGCGCAATGGTCACGCCGAGCAAAACTACCCTGGACTGGAAGAAATTATAAGAATGAGACCCAAGGAATCCTAGTCTGCACTCACCATTAAGCCTCAAAATCACAGTGTTTTAATGGAGAGATGTTTAAAACTTTTTCATTGATTATCGTATTTATTGAAAAATGAAAAGGGTATTTTTTACCTTTATACACATTAAAACATAACTTAAAATACTCTTAAGGATTCTTATATGCAAGGGATACTGCCAACCTAATTTCAGTGTTGACTGCAATAATCAGAAATGTGTCTACAAATATGTACATTTCAACAATAATCTATACTCATTAGCCACCAAGAACCCAGGTTGTATCCAATAGGAAAATTACCTTCACTCAATTTGACAGCCAAGACCACAGGTGAATGATTGTATTGCTTATCAATTTTCACAACATAGGTAAAATTTACTGAATCCAGCATAGGATTTAAAGGGTAATGGTTCCTTATATTGCATGATCACTGGTTGTTATTTCCTGCTGTCAAGTTAGATTGACCGTCACAAATACGTAAAAAGAAATAAAATATGAGGAGTATATTTGTTTATAAATAATCATTCAATAGCAACCTTGAGCTTATTCAAAATTATGTACAACACCGAATACTGGAGCGTTCTTTTTACAGTTATGACTGTTTATGCCAGCAGAATAATACCACCCCCCCACCGCTTTAGCAATGAACAGTCATCTGTAAACGAGATGTAGCCTAAGGGTGTCATGAAATCTCACGAGGCAGTGGAACCGGCGCAAGTTCATTATGCATTTGAGAACCGGCACGACGTGGACTGTGTAACAATCGACGAAGAGGTTAGTTAAGGGAACACAAACCTACCTTTGTTCACTCTTGGAAAAAAACGGATTATTTGCTCGGCTTTTCGTCCGCCTTGTGCAGAATACATTACGTGTGTAAATGTTGTTGAACCCCAGCGATTCTCTGCTGAAAGGTCACACACTCCCCTCGACCCCAACTGTTTCTCGGGCTTTGTGTCCTCAATGAAAAAAACGAGCTCTGCCTATAAACTTCGCATTTAAAAAGGCAAGTGCTGTCGAGAGGGACTGCTGCATGAGGAAACAATGGCAGCTTTTCGGACACACTTTTTCTCAGTGCGCGGAACAGCAGGGGATCCGGTTAGAGCCCGCTTATAAAGCGCTGATCGAACACAGCTGTCGGCTCTACTAACATTTCTAAAAAAAAAATATATCAGATACATAGTGTTGCAGCGCCGCAACTGTTTTTAAACCGGTAAATGACCCGGGAGCTTTACATGATATGTTCCTTCTATATTCAAACACCTGTTTCTGTATTTATAATGTAATTATATAACCGTTTTCGACTTTAAAATTAAGATATGCCAATATAAAGATCATGTAAAACATAGCAGGAAAATGTACACTACAAATAATTACTGCGATGAATTGAATAAACGACAGAGGCTCAGTGCTGAATTACTGATATTGATTTATGAACTCGTTACCCATGTTGACACTGGTTCACTATTCAAAATGCGACTGTCCTAATTAGTGACAGTTTTTAAAACTAATCGGAAACCTTTATAAGCTTCAAATTGTCGAACTTCCGTCAACAACTACCAAATTTAAAGGAATGGAAGACAAAGGTGAATGCTGTTTTAAAGCTAATACGGAGTTTATGGTCAGCCTTCAAAAATGATTCGGGTGTTTGTATAAGAGCGGTTTATGAATAGGGACCATTGATTGATGTTAGTGCGAGTGAAACTGTCTGAAAAGTAGCTATCTGGTATTGATGCGATAGATCTTACAACAGATATTAAAGACCAACAAGCGTTCACTGTCAAAGGAAAGGCATTATTTGGGCTGTGGACAAATTGTCAGTATTCACTAAAGCAGAGGAGAGCTTTTCTCTCTCTGCCTAGAGCCTCGTAGAGCATCCTTCATATAGCGAACTACATGTCACAATGTCAGTCGGCCACAGCAGCTATAATCACTAAAGATACTAAATGATACCATTTTGTGCAGCAGAAGCGAAAATAGCCTAATATAACGCAAGTATATATTTGTAATAAGTAACGTTTGTCGGGAATTTCTTCTGAGTTTATTTAACTATAATTAATCAATGCAATCATAAAATTGATATAGCCTACATTGTGCCATATACCTTTAGATGTTGATTAATTGGAATATTGATTTATCAAGTTCACAGTTCACACCGTCCATTCTTATTTTGACAGCTCTAGCAAACAGATGGCTTTGCAGACTGTCATTCATCTTGATAAAAAATTAAAATTATAGATACTATTAAATCCGCCCGACTGAAATTTACGAAGCATTGTTGTAATTATACATTTTCGACAATGCTACATACAAATAACATAAAATAATTATCAAATTTATGTCCACCAGCTTGCACATAATAAACTATTTAAGTAAGTTACAGTACTCACGCTCCGAAGCCATTGTTATAACCGACTCGGTAGTTGCGTGATACTCATCCTCTTCCATGAATTCATCCTGTGAGGAAGCGTCTCCCTGGAAGTCATGATGGTCCAGAAGCTGCTGCAGCGGCGGCGCTTTAGGGAGCAGCTGGTTCACCACCTCACGGCTTATGTTAGGCGCCTGCTTGAGCCGCAGCTTGCTGAGAATCTGGGATTTGATCGTCTCCAGCCTCAGAACCTTGCTCTGTTCTCGCCAAACGCATGCTGAGCACTCATGCGCACCCGTTTCATCTACCTCTATTAGTGACAAACCGGCTTCTGTGGGTATCTCGCTTGCTGGTGGAAAGAATAGGTGAGGCTCGTCACTCCCGGATAGTCCCAAAGAGATGAGGACCATCAAACACAACAAAAAGTTATATTTAGGCATGATGCTGAAAGGCTGGTGTCGGTCTTCCTTGTGTCCTCCCGTTTTCTTCCCCTAATGCCTTGCTCCACCGTATTTATTTTCTCCTCATAAAGATACCGGTGATCTGCGGCAATTCCAGTTTAATTACTTTCATGAATGATGCCTTACGTTTTAGTGCAGAAGTAGATGTTATTAGTACGCGCTCCAACGTTTATCTCCTCAAATCACTCGAAATCAAATTCTTCGGTCTCAGAATTGAATTGGTTTGTTTTGGTTGTACCAACATGGAATAATGAAATCCACAGCGTTCATATATTAAGATGAGTGAATGAAAAGTGTGCAAGCACGTCTAAAAAGGGCCGTTTATATATCACAGCTGCTCAGTGTCGTAATTCGTCTCTATTGGCTGAGGAAGCACAAAAGGCTCTCGGGTCTGTCACCAAGTCAAGAGCGAGAGGGAGGGAGTATATGCGGAGAGACAGAATGAGTTTGCTCGATGTTTTTTATGCATTACAATATAAAAATGCCATAAACTGATACGCGTTTTCACTCACCATATAGACAACAAAAAACGGCATAAATGTATAAAATTGTAAAATATAATAAAATGATTTTACTTGGTAACATAAGACGTTGAATTGTAGTATGGCTACATTTATGGCATCTGGACCAGTGTGTGAGTCTCTCTCAACCTGTTACTTCACCAAGTTTTAAATTGATAACACAAACCACGCTAACACTTTAATTTGTTGCCACAGTATTTAGAAAACCAAATTAGAATTTCAAAGTTAGAGTATGGTATCAAAATGTAAAGCTCAGTTCAACTGGTATCTGTATTATACCGTTTTCGAATGCAATTCAATAGCATTTATTTTTACAATGCTGAATTTTGCATCGTTCATTTAGGCTACTTGGTATGCAGGGTACAGAAGTTACGTGTATGGGTAAATTCCTTCTATATGACACTGTAAGTAAAGAAGTTACGTATACGTAAACTATGAGTTTATGTACTGTTTCTCACAGAGATGTAATGGGCGAGTACTTTAATCAGTTTCCCTGTTTTGGATCAAGTTACATTACTAGTTTAAGATAGATGATTAATGGATTTATAATAATAACAATAATAATCATTGATTATTATTGTTATTGTTGTTATTATTATTAATATTATTATTATTATTATGTTCCATCAGAAACATATTTGTAGTTAATATTTTACACTATACTCAAATCCTGTCTTAGAGGTTCCTATTTGCAGATCTGACTAAGTACATCAGGTGGCGCTATTGTTCATATGGTACAGATTACTATACACATTAAGGAAAAGGAAACGCTTCCGGAGTTCTGTTCCCGTAAAATTATCATAATAATAATTTAATTGGTTACAACATAAACACAAAGCATTTAGAACATGCGCAATCATCATCAATGAATACAATATAAAATTTAGGAACAGGTTTTACAAAAAGAGTAAATGGAGCACACAGCAGGTATGAGGAACCATAAAACATTGAGGAAAAAATATCAAAATTTTGAACTCCGATAATCTGCTTTTATCTTCTATTGAAACGGCGAATATTAACAATTTTGAACATAAATACCTTCTTACCAGTTTGAGAATTCTTAATTTGTATAATTTCGGTAAAGCGAAATAATAATAATAATAATAATAAATGTGACTGAAGAAGTATGTTTGGGAAGTTTGTTCTTCAAAATTGTTTTCCGCATGAGTAGAATATCCACCTACATGAGTCGCTATGTTGTGAAGCACCAGCCATTTTTAAAGGGGAGCCACGTACATTTGAACGTCTCTTTCTGCTAATTAGTGAGTGTTTAACAGGACTGCACAGGAATTGTTCAGAACCTGAGAGGGGCAAATATGTCTCCCGCAGAAAGAATCCGTTAGACTTTGAACTCTTAAGTAATAAATAAACATCAGGACAAAAAGGATTTTTCTGCCACTACTGCTAATGTTATTGATTAACCTTAGTCTTTGTTTTCAAGTTTTAGGTATATAATTTATAACTTCCTACTTATGTTAGGTGTAACGCTACATAAAGGATTGTAATCAGACACTGTTCCATGTGGTTACTACTCATAGTAAATGCTGAATGCAAAAATGTGATTTTGATAGGCCCCGGGGTACTTGTGTCATTTCATGTGGCTTCTGTGTTTAACTAGCTGCCTGGTATTTTTCCCATTTCATTAGTCAGACATAGAAATAAAATATAGACTTCAAATTCTCAGTTTTGTACATCCAAACATATTCTTCTCTGGTAGCAAACCCAGGGGCATGTGCCAAGTATTCAAATTCCTTTCCAAAGCAAAATTAGAAACATTCTGAGTAGGGCTGACAGAAGGTACAAACCCCCAGCCCTTGGAATGGAGACGACCTTAACACCCTCTGTCTGGGTCAGTGTGCTAAGTAGACTGGGATCTTCAGACTTTAAGACTAGAAGGTCTACAAATTTTGACCATAACTCCACGTGAAGATTGAACAGTCTACATAAAGGACATTAATTCCTTAATCAGAAAGAAAATAATCATTGACTGTAGAATATCGGCAAAAATGAATGCAAATAGATATTATATCACTGAAACCTTGATTATAACAATTATAGTAGGCCTATGTAATTAAATTATTAAGAAACAAGCCAGCTTTTGTTATAATAATACAAATCTGGTGCTACCTGTATTACCATCATTAATTATTATTATCTGTAAACATTTATTTATTTCTATAATACTAATATAGTCTAGTTTCCAGATAGTCTAATAGTATATATTGTGTATTTTCAAAATTTCTTTTCAGCACATTACTCAGTATGTCTGTCTTTGCACTATATGAAAGTTTGTCTGTGCGCTACATTCTTACTGCTCTATACAGCAAAATTTCCATGTGGAATCAACAAAGTCAATTGTAATCTGAATTATGGTGCTCATTGATTTCTGATCTAACTGAAAGAAGGAACTTTCTTATGTCAATAGAAACTATAACACATGCATACATTCTTCTTTTTCTGTTTCAGCAGTTATGTTCACTGTACAGTATAAATAATAAATAGTGAAGTCAGCCAAGACATAAATAATGAATGTTCTAAAAGTACACGGAATACGGGCCTTTATTTTTAAGGATTTCTATTGGCTATGTCAGCATAATTTTGAAAGACAGATATAACGTGCAGAATTTCTTGAGAAATATATCATCAGCAGTTTTCTATTGTAGTACCTCCATATTTCTGGAGCTCAGAGGACACAAGAATTGGTCTTGTATGGTATGTAAGAAACATTAGTAATAAAATTATTAGTTCACATTGGAGAAGATACGCACTGCTATACTGGTGTTGACAATATTACTTGTTTATATTAGAATATCAATCTCAATAAATTGTTAAAGACTAAGTTTGGATGTTGTGTCCACATATATAAAATCATTTGTATGAAATATTTTCAACCATTGAAAACAGCCACTAAAGCAACTGTAAAGCAGTAGTATTAGTCACTGAGCGTCAGTGCCTACATGCAAAGCGATGCAATCATTTATTATAAATTATGGTTTAATTTGTAAAGTTTCATAAATTAGCGAAAGCGAACATAAGTCTTCAAACGGCTCGGGACACACACACGTTGGTCCAGCTTTAAAATGTTAAGTAGAACATGCCTTTCAACTTGTAGCTCTGTATTACAGCAACCAAAACGTCAAAAGATACTTGTAAGTAGCTTTGAAGTTACGGTCCCCCCCCCCCATTTCACGACGGCCTCTGCCGTCCCACACAAACCGTTTTCATAGTTACAGGTTCACCTGAAATCTCTGAGCACGCTACACTGTGGCATATTTTGTCGCCCTTATATTCATCATTATCATAAAGCAAACTTTCGGGTCAATCAACATTATACATCGAAAACGTCCAAATTCCTTACATGAATATTTGTAAATCAACTTCAGTGCGTTGCATTCATTTCCCATGTAGGTCGCTGTGACAGTTCGTGATAAGTGAGTTAAAAGTTTGAACTCAGTGACTTCGAACCACGTGCTTCTGTCATAAAATTATATAAGAACTGAAGGGTGACGCCCACCGTGTTAAACAGGCAACATGGCGGCAACCGCTATGAGAGAACTGTAATGTAGCATTAGCCTTTAAGATCTTTGGATTTGTAAAATCCCTGGTGAAATTATTATTAGTTTATTTTGATAAAATGGGAGAACTGCTAACCATACCATGTCGTTTTCTTACGTAACCATTTCATCGTTTTCTGATTGATTAAGATCTGATTGATTTTCTTTTTCGTATAGGGGTTTCACTTCTTGCATCTTATTAAAGTATCTTATTATTAAATTCTTAATAAACGTCTGTATCTGGACTGAAAAGACAATAATCTCATTCTCTTTCCCTTATGCAATACGTTCCTTATTCCTTAGCATGATGAATGAAGATTGTGTTTAATGAAAGTTCCTGAGCAAAATAATTAGAAATACTACGGAAGATGAGCGCCAGTATTTACAGTGTAATGAGGAGAAAGGAAATGTTTTTCACATAACTCGTTGAAGTGTCTTAGTTGGCGTTTGTAGCATTGTTAATGTTATAGTCATGTGATAATATTTTCCTGGTTGTTATTGTTTCAGTCGTTACAATTTACAGGCCGTGTACGCTTGCGATGAATTATCAGTCTGACTTTGTCCATAGCGTTGGAAAAGACATGCAAATGAAAATATACGTTCCTAAAAGGTCCTGGTGAAAGTGGGTTCACTAAAATGGCGTGCCCGTGACTTACCGGATTCAAGTATTTATGTGAAACATCAAGTGGAATACACTGCGACCAAATATTTTGTATTTTGCAATACGTATATTTTAAGTAAAAAGAGTAACGCGTGTACTGGTCTTAAAATTTTAATTTGAGTATGCTTACATATACATATCCTGCATTTATTTTATACATACCCTATGTAATTTTAATTATATTTTGTGTAATGGGTTTGAAATTCTATAAAATGCCATAGGTATCCCGTAGATATGAACAGCTGATCAGTTACCCTCCTATGAATCCAAGCAGCTTCTATCCTCCTCTAAAGATTATGTAGCCAACAACTGGGTGTGAAGGGTAGAAGTAATTCAGTTTCACCCTTCATGTTTTTTCCAGAATCATTCGGACATATAGAAAATTAATTTTGAATTTCTCCACTAGGGCGGCTCCACCAACTTTTGTGCCAAGAGCTTTCGGGGATCTGAAGAAAGATCTCGGTAAGAAAGCAGAGTCCACACTTCACCAAGAATTTGCTTCTTCAGAATTGCAGCTCATTGGTGAACCACGGAGTTGGAACTGCATGCTGCAGGGAGGGACAGTAGGGAGATAAGGAAGCCTTTTCACTTCCTGAGCTGTAAGTTGTTTCCCAGGGAGATGAGGTATTCAGTAGCAAAGAAAGAATGTCTTTAAGTTAATTCGGCCGTTGGCTCTCTGTGCTGCTACCAAATGGGGGGAATTTTATATTAGAGATCTCTGCAGCGGCTTCATAAAATGCAGGATGCCAATGTGTACATCACTCCTAGTGAATGCCAATGACTGTATTGTTTTAGGAAGGTTCTCTTAGGGCAGCCTCAACGCTGGTTTAGCTTTGCAGGGATGCTGTACCCAGGGTGGCAACCAGATCAGCTGCAGTCCAGATTCAAAAGGTGGCGCTGCTCCTTTAAAATTGCCTCAGACTCGAATCATATAGATAATATATTTATAAGTTATCCTTATAACGTATTAACTTGAAATTTAAGTGTAGTGCGTTTTTCATTATTGTAAGCAACATGTTAATATAAAACACTAAGCTACAATATTTGGGTTACATTTTCAAATGACACATGGATGAGTATATTTGAATATCTTTTTCAAATAACTTATAACAAGCAATTGTGATCAGTGTCATAGGCCATTAATGACCCATCCGCCACGATTTCTCTCTCTGTAGCCGGTTGATTTTCCTATCACTAGTGATAAATGATTAAAAATGTAAATTCCATTTGGCTCGTTGCACTGCAGTTAGATGCTGATGTACTTAATATATGACTCTTTCCATCTCAGATCAGGTCCATTAGTATGAGCATCTATTGAGTATAACATCAGATGCAAAGGGTAACTATGGTCTAATTTACAGAACATGATATGCCTGCTTCACCAAAACATTTATAAAGAATATTTATAACAGAGATTTCACATGGATTTGTGAGGAAAGGGAAGTAAGATAATGTTTCATGTAAAATTTCTCAGTGTAACCAAGAGATTATTTGACTGTAGAATCAATCTACTTATTACTCAGAATTAACATGCTCTTACAGTAGAACCTGGTTTGAGGTAAAAACTCTACTGTAACTTCCATCCATTCATCCACCCATCCATTATGTTGGGATAAGTTTATGATGAGTCTCAGTCAGTTACAATCCACTTAACAAGTATGAAATTATTTGTTTTACATGGTATATACTCAAACTCTGTGAGTAAGCCATAGGTATAACAAGCCTGTTACTAATATCACTAATAATCTAAACCCAAAGCCTTGAATTAAAGAAAGAAAAGAAAAACTCACTCAGTACTGCCATCACCTGGCAAACAGTAATTGTAAAAAAAAATCTCCAGTCTACAAAACATATACCATTATGTGCTGGAAATTCATTTATTGCATAGTAGATACACACTCAAAAATGAATGGACAGCATTAACAGCTGTTGAGAATTTGACTCCTGAATATTGTGTACTAGTAAAGCAGGCTTTCTTGTGGAAATGTTTTTTGCAATATCACAACTTCTTAGGTACAATCCACATTCTGTATATATAATATTTTAGGAATTATTTATATCCTGTATTCTCCTCCTTTCGTCTTACTGTTTTTAATATTATTGTTACTGTTTCTTTTCTTTTTTTGTTAATCACTGACATAGTAGCAGTAAAATGTGTTATACACTATTTACTGGACAATAATAAGATTTCTTCAGAAAATAACAATCTATAAAAACTCCAGTTGTAATTTATCTTGAAAATTATCGAAAATTTAAAATCATTAAAATTGTCCCAAAATATGTAATATTCAATTCAGTCAAATATGATTGTCACAAAACAGAAACCTCAGGAGGCATCCAGCTGTGAACAGGACTGGAATTAGCCAGGATTGTGGCTGTGGTCACAGAGTGAGATGACCAAGGGCCAGAGGGGTCAGTCGTACACGGGGGGCTCACTGGGGGAAGCCAGGGAATCGGGACAAGACGGGACCATGGCTGGCAGGACGGGTCAGGGACAGACAGGCGACAAGGTAAGCACACTCAGTATGTGTCATTCACTGCGTGCAAGGCAGCCTGGGGTTTTAAAAGTGAGCGACAGGTGTTGCTACTTAGGTATGATGGTTTAGGGTACTCAGAAGGGAGGGCATGATCCCCCCCCCCCCCCGACAGCTGCCTCTTGGAGGCTGAAGAAGGCACCGAAGGGTTGGCTTGTAATGATGGAACTGGACAACCAGCAAGGGGTCGAGGATGTCTGCCACAGGTACCCAGGTCTGCTCTTCTGGACCAAAGTCGCCTCATTCCACGAGCTACTGCAGCTTACCCCACTGATGCAAGGAGTCCAAAAGGGCCTGGACCAAGAAGCCTTCACCATCATCAAACAGAACTGGGGGCAAAGGTCCCTCAATATCCCCTGGAAGGTGTGCCACGCCGTATCTAAGTGGTTTTAGGAGGGAAACGTAGCATGACAGCGATATCCGCTGCAGATACAGGCAGAAGGTCATGAGCCTGACCTGGTGAAAGACGCGGCATGGGTTAATGTACTTAGGGGACAACTTACAACAGCCAGGGAGGTGGAAGTTCCTGATGGAGAGGGACTGGAGGGCTGGTCTGGGGTTACAGTGGAGGTGAGCCTTCTGCCAGTAGGACCAAGCTTGGAGAAGCCAGTGGGCTTGCCTCCACACAGTCCAGCATCAGTGATACCATTAGTATACTGATGGGACCGCACTAAGATGGGAGTACCAGGGGAACAGGAGTGGTAGGTACCCCAGAATGCACTGGAAGGGCATGAGGTTGGAGTCAGGCTGAGAATGGGTGTTTTGGATGTGGTGAGCTGACTGAGATGGATTGGAGGCACACAGTAGCTGAAGGGTCTTTGTGACCTCCTGGTTTACCCACTCCGTGACACCATTCGTCTGAGAGTGGTAGCTAGAAGACATGCACACAGAGATTTTAAGGCGGGTGCAGGAAACCTGGAATACTCTCGCAGCAAACTGTGACCCCCTGTCCGACAGAATGTCCTGAGGTACACCATAGTACCAGATCATCAAAGTCATGGGGAGGTTGGCCAGCTCAGAAGTGATTTGTAGCTTGAGGAGGCATACCAGCCAGCACATCCATGATAAGCAGTCTACCACTGTGAGGATGACATTGTTGTCCTGAGATGGGGGATGGTCGGTGATGAAGTCCATGGCCAGCTGCAACCAGGAATGGTCTGGCATGACAAGCAGCTGGAGTAGGCTGGCAGGCTTCTGATTGCTGACAGTACAAACTTCTCTACTTCTTGTCTCCAGTCGGACCACCAGTATTGATGGGTGAGCAGGCGGACAGTGACAGGAATGTCAGTGTGGCCAGAGGCAAAGAAGGTGTGCACTCACTACAGTGCAACAGAGAAGAGGACAGAAGGGACAAAGAGCTTGCTGGGAGGGCGTGTGCAGGGTCCTGGTGCTGGGCTTCACAGAGGGTTCGTTCCAGGTCCCAGGTCACCAGCCTCAGGAAGCATAACTGCTGAAGAATTAAGATGGGATTGTCATGCACCACCAAGCGGTTGAATTGGCACAACCGGAGGTCCACGTTGAGGTTCTTTCCCCAGAAATGTAGGAGACCTTAAACTCAAACCTGGTGAAAAAGAGGGCCCATTAGGCCTGATGGGGGTTATAGCATTTAGTTGACCTCATATAGTCCAGGTTTTGGTGGCTGGTGAACACCAGGAAGGGATGCACTGTGCCTTCCAACCAATGTCACCACTATTCAAGGGCCAGCTTCATCACAAAAAGCTTGTAGTTCCAGTTGTCATTATTCCTCTTCCGGTGTCAGCTTCCATGAGAAGTAGGCGCAAGAGTGCATCCTTCCTGTCTCTCCCTGTCGCTGTGATAGGATGGCGCAGACCCCGACCTCCGAGGTGTCCACCTCCATGACAAAGGGGGTCAACAGGTCAGGCTGCTGGAGGATGGGCACCTCCTTCAGGCGCCATAGAGCTTCCTTAGCTTCAGGGGTCTAGCAGAGTGACTTTCATCAGGGTGGTGAGTGGGGTCATGACCATGCAGAATCTCTGGATGAACACTGGTAGAAGCTGGCAAAGGCAAGGTTCTGGAGCTCGTCACGGTCCGGGGCCAGGGGCAATCCCAGACAGTTTTCACCTTCTCTTCATCCATCCCTACTGGTTGAATCTGGTATCCTAGGAACGTGAGGACAGACTAGTGGAACTTACACTTTTTGCCTTTGACAGACAGGTGTTGTTCCCAGAGGTGCTGGAGCACCCGTCACCCATTTGATGTGTCCTATGCGTTGGTCAGTGGAAGAAGAGTAGATGAGGATACTGTTGATATACACAATGGCGAACCAGTTCAGCATGTCAACCAGGATCCTGCTCATGAAGCCCTGAAAAATAGAAGGGCTGTTGGCCAACCCATAAGGCATCACAAGATATTCATACTGATGCCATAGCCTTGCCATGATTAAGGCCATCTTCCGCTCATTCCTGGCCTGGATGCGCATCATATTATAGGCATTGTGGAGGTCCAGCTTGGTAAAGATATGCACCTCATGGAGCTGTTCTAGGGCTGATGGGATCAAAGGCAGCAGTTCATGGTGCCTCTGAGTAATAGTATTTAGGACCCAGTAGTCCATCTGCCCCGGGGCCCCGTCCCAGTTGCACATATCTGAAATACCTCCCCAAGGAGTCGTCCAGGAGGCATCCTAGATAGATGTCTGAACCACATCAGCTGGATCTTTTCCATGCAGAGGGGCAGTAGCTCTATCTTGAGCCCCTTCCTGAATGTCCAAGCTCATCCTACCTATCACTAAGGCTGAGCCCAGACACTCTGCAGTGGAAACTCATTTCTGGCATTTGTATCTGCAGTTTCATTCTTTCAGTCACTGCCCGAAGCTGGCAACCATTGGTGAGGGTAGGAACATAGATTGACTGGTAAATTAAAAGCTTTTCCTTCCTTCTTGGCTCTGTCGTCACCACAACAGAATGGCATGCACATAACTGCTAACGCTGCATCAATCCCTCTGTCAATCTCCCACTCCCTTCTTCCTTCACTTGGGAACAAGTCCCCGAGATACTTAAATACCTCGACTTGAAGCAGCAGCTCATTGCTTACGAGGAGAGGACAATTCACCCTTTCCCGGTCAAGAACCATGGCCTCAGACTGGAGATGCGGATCCTTATCCTGGCCGCCTTGCACTAAGCTGCAAACTGCCCCAGTGCATGCTGCAGGTCATAGCCTGACAATGCCATCAGGACCATATCATCTACAAAAAAAAAAAGATGCAATCCTGAGGCCCCCGAAACAGACCCCCTCTTCCCCTTAGCTATGCCTATAAATTCTGTCCATAAAAGTTATGAACAGAATCGATAACAAAGGGCAGCCCTGGTGGAGTCTGACTTACTGCTGGCAATGCACAGCAAACTCTTGCTCCATTTATTCAAGGATCTGATAGCCCACAGCAAGCTATTTGTATAACCAATCAACAAAGAAAGCAGTACAAGTCCCACCACAAAGTACCAAAGCACCAAAATAAGCACCCCAGCTGGTTTGGCACTTTCAGTACTGGTACTCAAGTGGAAGTCAACGGAAAAGTGAAAGTACCGTACTTAGTGCAGTGAAAAAGCACCCTAACTCTGCATTTCAGTTGAAGCGGTTTCTCGGCAAATCTTGTGAAACCCAAAATTCGCAGAGTGATCATTTCTGATTGTGCCAAAAGTCTACTAGAGAGAACTAGTAATGTACTGATGTAATTAGTAAATGTACTGATGACAAAACCCTTTGCGAAAAGCATTTGTTGTATTCTGTATGTTGTGGTTTTGGTGTTTATCTTTAAGAAAAGCATTTTAGACTATATTTTTGAAGATATCTTAACGTACTCGAGATTTTCTCAGGGTTTTGGGGGCTGACTGTTAATGTATATTTAAAATGCTAAAGCCTGTTACAGGACTATTCTTCATCTGAATTAGACATTGAGTGATCAGTTTATAAGCTATTCACAGATGACCAACACTTTAATAAAAACAATTTAATTTCAATAAACATGCCATTTCAGTGTAGTAATTAAAGTGAAACACCATATACCCCCCCCCCCCCATTCAACCAAGTCTTTGAGTTGAATGTTCGATAGAATCGGTTCTGTAAATTAAACCCAACTTCCCATCTCTAAGGTGGAACTGATCAGAAAAAAACTCAGGTCATCTGTCTTGTCATCACATAACCTCACACCCCCGTTTATCATAAATTTCCTTTCAACTTACTTAAAATCACAAGATCTGGTCTATATGCAGAGCATGACATGAGTTTGCAGATTACTCACCACTGATGTGGCTGGCGCAAATAGTAAAAGAGTAGTGTGAACCAGAAAGAGACGACAATGGTCTGAAAAATCATCATCCGAGTATCAAACGCATACCCATGAAATCCTACCTGTAGGTCATAGTGGTCATTGAGAGCTGAGGTTAGACACCTTTAACAGTCCAATGTGGACAAAACTGACATCAAGAACATGTGCAAAGACAGTTAGCCAAGTTAATGGTCGCCAGGGAACCCTAGAGACTCCCTCCTATGTCTAATGTCTCAGCACCCCTGGAGCGCGGGGG
>JAODUD010000088.1:1896508-1906820 GCA_026784285.1 Stomatorhinus walkeri | reverse complement strand
CTGGAGAGCATCCCCCCCCCCCCACTGCCCTCATTACTCTCAAGAAAAACTGCTATCCTGGCAGGTCAAGGAAAACCAGGGACCTTCCACGGCATGCAGAACCTCTCCCTGCATTAAAGACAATTCCTGTTTATGTTAAGTCATTGTCAGCAAATGTTTGCAATTTATCACTAGACAACAGTATAATGAACTTGCGTAATGAAAAATCTGTTATTTACCCAGTTATTTTTAGTTCTTTTGTTCAGTTTTCTAAATGCATTTCCAATAACAGAACTAGGCCTTTTGTACATATCAGTAATCATGTTTTAAATAATTTTACGTGGATCGTCTAATTATGTTAAAAATAGATAAAAATGTGAATTGTCTTTTGATAAAAATTTGACTATTTATCATGACAATACAGTGACAAAGTGTCTGCATTTGCCTTGATTCGGGGAGATTACCCTGATGACGTTTCACTTAAAAAAATGTAAATATAGAAAATGATGAGGCTGTTGGCAGCTGTAAGCAAATTTTAAAAATCTGTAACTTAGGTCTATTATCAGAGCAAAAAAATTCGATGGTACAGTTACCTACTTGCTTAAATGAAAGCAGGAGAAGATAGTTGTTCAGTAGGCCTATTTGATATTTACAAGCACTAAACATCTAAACAACTGAATCGTACTAAATTGTCCATTTCTAATTGCAATAATTAAATTGAGGTTGCAATTAAAATGTTTTAGCTAAAGATACATGGACAAAACTTGCGTTTTACATATACTAACGTTTTCAAAATTAACATTTTTATACGTATTAATGTCGGACAGCATTCATTTCCTTTTTTGCGCTTTCAGTTGTGTGAATACAGAAATTTTATTTTATTTTTGTATCGGTTAAGAATAAGTAAAATATAGCAGGAGTCGTCAATATTTGACAAAATGGTGGGGATTGCATGTTGGTATTGTGGAAAAAAAACAGACCTTTTGTCAGTCTGAAGCAAGTAACCAACGCTACGTCTATTCAAATATTCACATTTGGTTACCTCCCACTATCCGGGCGAGACTACATTTCAGTCCTTCGCCCACGGCAAACTGAAAAGCAGTGATAGAGCAGCGCCTTGAAGTGCAGTTACACTCGAAACTTTCAGTAGTTACAGCGTTGGGGCCCGTATGACAATGCAGTCCGGCGCCCTGGACAGACTGAGCACGCCGAGGACGCGAACGCTCTCCCGGGGAATGAGTGAGGACGCTTCGCTTAGGCACATAATCCAGGAGGTGAGGCGCTTTTCGGCGTTACATGCATCGCTTTGCGCACCTACTAAAATATGAACTGGTTTGATGTAAGCCTTTGTGCGATTTCCCTTGGTTTTAGTGCCTGTTTGTATAAGCTATCAATACTCTAAATAGAGGATAACCGACGAGAGATTTCTTGACTGCTGTTTTTAACCTATTGTTCCAACTTCCTCAAAACTAATCGTTTACTTACACTTGGTGTATCTCTTGATTTATCAGCGCCTAGAATCTATTGAACATACAGTCAGTTCACGGAAACAGTTCAGTCCATATTGGTATATTTACGGGTTTATTTGCGTAAAAATCCAGATACATCGTTATAAGCCTTTCGCGTTAAATTTGCAGTAAGAGAGAGCAACAAAACCTTCGCTTTCGTTAAAAGCGAGCCAAGTTAAATGTGTCAGTTTTGCTTCTCAAGAACAAAAAATAATATAATCGATGTTCTCTTCAGTTGCGAAATGCTCTGCAACTAGTCGGTGTTGTTATGAAATTCAACTTTTTGTTAGTAGTTCAATGGATCTTTACAGATCACGTCCTGGCGGATGATTCATTTCATTTTTATTTTATTTACAGCCGCTTACCTAGCTGGCAGTCATGGGAACAGCGGGGTGTGCTCAGTCGTTTTCGGAAACACCTCAAGCCAATAAAAACAAGAAATAAGATTATGTATTAAGTCGATGTAGATATACGGAGTCAATATCACTTACTTTATTTGTTGAATTATGTTCTTTAGAGGTACTTCCCTTTAGCGTATTTAAGATGCGTATTACATTACTATGTAGTTTAAAGTGAATTACAAGGAAAGTATAATGTGCGGCTGAATACACGCGTTTTTCAGCTTTGTGCCAATTCCGACAAAAAAGTCATGCTGAAGCTTGTTTTGCAGACGCAGATCTCACGAGGTCTGACGTATCAGCGTCGCCAGTAAACGATGAGCGGGGAGCTACTTAATGCGTTAGCAATCCAGTCCAATCTGAGTATCAAGGAACTCGTGTTTGCAAACATAAGTAAGCCGTTAAAGTTTTATACGTTATTTTATCATACTTGAGATTATTGCTCCTGCCAGAAGTCAAGAAGAGCATACACATCTCGGTGATCAGAGCAAAACCAGTCCGACTGCCTGGACAGCAATCTGCTGGATCTTTTGTTTCGTCAAGTGGATTAACTGTGTTTAAGGTCATGGTTGCATCTTCAGGATGTAGGTATTTTCACAGGAGCTGCAGTGTTAGTTCAGTCCTGTTCACAATATGACCGTGTGGAGGGGAGGAATGTGGTGTTTCCTAACTTATGAGCCATGTCTGTTAATGTCCATGTGAGATAAGGGCTGTATGTAGTAATCCACATTTACCTTTGCTGACTTCCATTGGCCCTGTGCACTGGGGCCTTTGCAATCTGCTCAGCGACGTTTGCTGTCGTCCTGAGTGCTGTGTGTAACCGTGTCTGTGATTTGCTACGGTCAGGCTGAAGGTTCAGCCAGGCGACTGATGCGAGCGGACAGTAGAACAAGCTCTGTCAAGAAGCTGGATAAAAGTGAAAGCCAGGTAAGCCAGGCGGTATGAAAAGGATTTCAGCACCTAAAGGGTTTTATCTTAACAGTGGAGGGTCTTCAGTCCTGCCTTTCATGTCTCCAATATTAGAGTGAAGAGGATTTGATTATGAGACTTCCGGACATGGTAAGCATTGCTTATAAATTGTTAGCTTTGTTCATTTTGAATTTAGAATTAGCAATTGTGATTGTAATTTGGGGGAATAAGTATTTTGTCAGTATATTTGAAGTTCCTTCAAAATTTGTTTCTTTAACCAGCCTTTGAATATCAGTCCTTTTGTTCAATCTAATGCCTATTTATAAATATATATAATTTTCCCCCTTGTGATATTGTCGCAGTAGCTTCTGCTGCCTTAGAAGTTTGGTCAATAGTTATTGTCAGTCATTTTTCTTTTCAAAAAAAAGGAGAAGTAACTTTTTTTTTTAGTCAAAAAACGGAACATTGTCTGTGAAGTAATGCCCTGTGAAATCATCAGTGTTGTAATTTTTTGTTCTTTTTAACAACTCTAAAATGCCAAACAACACATGACTTGCTTCATCCTGGGTATAACGTTAATCTACATCCAACCCCATAAGGAGGTTCTCCAACTTACAGGGGGAATACTTGGGGGTTGGTGGTGGGATTGACACTCCAGCCACAGAGAAAAAAACTCACACTGGTCCATTCGGACTAGTGTGGTGCTGTGGTATCACCTGTCACACAGCTGCACTCAAGTTCTCATCCCTGAGGTGATTTGTCGTGTGGTGGGTGTGGCAACGCACTGTAATTAGTGCATGCTCCTTGCGCACTGTAATCAGTGCATGCTCCTTACTTCATATGTGAATTAAGAAGAAAAGGGGCCACTGAGACTGCTAATGTCTTACTGTTATTACTCCATTTTTCCATTTGGTGGTGAGTAATAAAAATAAATCACGTTGCAGTGTAATATTACGTGTGTGAATGCCAGCATGTGAAATATGTTTCGTAATCTTGAAAGTCCGTACTTGTGGTTGTTCTCCTGAACCAGGACCTGCAGGCGTGCTGCAGTGACACTCTGCGGGAGCTGCACAGTCTGGAGCTCCAGCGGGAGGCACTGGTGTTTCAAGTGGACTGTCTGCAGGATGCCCTCGAGAGGGCGGAGGAGATGCTCGCCGAGGCACAACGGGAAGCTGGAGACACCAGTGCGGTATGGTGTCTGTGCGCCTTCAACCAGCAAAAGCAATGTCTAGCTTTGCTTTAAAGCCTGTGATGAGTGAGATTACAGTCAATATCAGTCATCATGCAGGGTCACCCACCGCAAATTCATAAAGTAACCAACAAGAAGTGGGATGAACCAATCGATGACTGCCGGAGCACAATAATTCTACCCTCATTTAATTTATTGTTACCTTGTAGGCAAAACACTGATCACTGACACCACTGGCATGCAGGAAACGAATTGCTTTGCATGTGTACTATATTCTATTTCAGGAGCTGGAGCGAGAGAGGCAGACCAGAAGGAAACTGGAGGATACTGTGGAAGCTCTCCTGCAAGAGCTGAAGAGCCTGAGAGCGGTGAGGGTGGGAAAGCAGCAGATGCAAGCCAGTGTACAAACAAAAGCACATTGTAATCACTTTACACTTAAGGGGATTCATGGCAAGAATTATCTCGGGTTTATTTTGGTGAAGTTTTATTGATGTAATTAGTATTTTTATTGTTTAAGTGTAGTTCTGTGACGATATCAGGAGCTTCTCATACTTTTGTATGTAAAACTACTAAAAAATGAATGTTTTTAGTGACCTTGAAATTTTTATGTGTCTGGAATATTTAACAGATTCAGATTTTATTTTATTTGTCACATACACACTCATACACAGTACGACATGTATCAACAGTATATAGAACAATATATAGAACAGTTGTCTGTTTGGAGACATTTTTATGGATTTGTTGTATATTGAGAATTTATATTCTGCTACGTAATTTTGTTTTTATCTGACATGATTTGAAATCTCTCTGCAGATGAATTATGCCACACCAGGTGTGATGGATAGTAGAGGAAATACAGTGGTGATTGTAGAGCAAGACAGCACCCCATCTGGCCTGGGATCTACACAAGGGGCAGTGGAATCTCCAGTGAAGAGGTCTTTAGAGACCACTCCAGACTGTGCTCTTCCTTCATCAAAGCAATCTGCCAATGAAGACTGTAGTTCACATACCACTCCATTCAGGAATGTACTTCAGCAGTCATCAGTGGACTCTGAAGGCTCGCAGACTGGAGTCACTGAAGACCAAGAGAAGCAAACAGCAGACAGAGCTATGACCAGTGAGAGCCCCCTTGCCAGATTTCATAGAATAGTCCAAAAGGCCTTTGCTCAGATGCCTTCTTTAGCTTTGGACACCAGCCCTCCCCAAGGCGGGATTATTGGGCGTCCCCAGAGCAGTCCAGAGGGCATGCCTCATGAAGAGGTGCTGACCGTGAACACTTCAGAGTGGTGTGACAGTGTGATTTTACAGGAATCCTTTCAAGGTGACACCCCGTGTGAAGCACAAGAGAATATTCCTGATACTACCCCACCTTTGGTGCAGGCAGAATCGAATGAGGACGACTCGTCTCTGAGTAATCCTGCTGAGGAGCAGAGGGACGGCGCCGATAGCCAGGCAGGTCCTCCTCCTAGCCCTCCTAAGGACCTTCAAGACCAACAGCCTGGTCTTGATCCCACGGGCCTAAAGAACCCTGAGCACTGTATCTTATCTTGACAGCAAGGTTCTCCCCTGAGATACTCAGGTTCTAAGCATTAATGGAATCAGACAGTCTGGATTCCAAACGACTTGGCTGTTTTCCTGTAATCTTCGGCTAATGCTTTTTCTCGAAACAAATCTGTACTTTTATAGCTATACTCAGCTTCTGACGAAGTCCTTTTCAGCACATATACATTTTTTGGGTTCACAGTTCTTTGCAAGGGAAAAAAAACACTTACAGTGCACATTAAGTATTGGCACCATTCACAAAGTTTAGACGCACAACCTCAAGCAGCCAGCCTGTTATGTGGGTCTGCACATTTGTTGTAAGAAAGCTTCCTCAGACATTGGTGGATGGTATTTATTTCCTTATACATTGGCCTTTCCATATCCTTCACTTCTTAGTGGTTATCTGCATTTTTATCTTTATTGGTTAGAACATCCCAATAAAACTGCCTAATAATCAGATTATCAAAAAGAGAAATTTACATTAAAATTATCATAGTATGTAGAGCATGTACACAGGTTTTCCAAGTCAAATTCGAGTGTATTTCATTTGCCTAAGTCATTTGGTAAAAATCTTTCAGAGCTACGTACCTAGTCTGGTAAATTGTGGCTAAAATTGGCCATCATTTGGCTGGATGCTGTGGTGTCAGAATTCTGTGGGTTAGGTTTTGGGTTAGGGGGAGGGTAGGTTTGATCACTGCCCAGGAGTTCTGCTTTTCTTTCACAATTTATTTAACTTTGTTTACTTTTTGCTCAGAAGGAATTTAAGGTTCAGTAGAAGCTGTTGGTTTCATAATGGCATTATTTTTAAGTCTCTGACATTGAACTCGTTAATTTCAGACACAACAGTCTACTGTATGAGATGCACAGAGCACGTTATTGACAAATACATGAACTGCACAACACTGACTATTACAGCACAGAGGACCGTGTAATTTTTAAACCATTTATGAAGAAAGTTTTATCTTAATTGTGCTTATTTTTAAATAGTCCTCAGAAGAATAAAATGTTCATGCAGATTATCATTTTTATTGTACTCTTCCGTTAGTAAAACTAGATATTTATTGCTGCTATTATTATTTTGAAATTTGGTAAATAGTGGTGTGTTGTGAGTTTTAAAATTGCTGTTACAATTCTGTGGACGGACTTCACCCAAAACGCTGGCACTCTGCTGTAAAACAACATTCTGCTGTATTTGACTCTACAGCATGGCTGTGTGACTGAGCAAACAGGAATGCAAACATGCTGAATGATGACAATATATTTATTTTTACTTGCATATTGAAAACAACCATGTTTTCCTTTTTCTGCTCTCAGCATAGAAATATATTCTGGTATATATTTTAAGCATTTCTTGCATGCTTTACCAATACTAGTCCGAATACAGTAATGTTAATGTCCAGTTATTTTTCTGTAAATATTTGTGTCAAATTGCTGTGGCCTTTTCTGGTTAAAATAAAAATGCTTGAATACACCAATGAAAAACATACAATCCCAAGTTACAACCCTTGTTTATTCTGGGGTAGTGACAGGATCTTTTTGTCATGTAATCCATAGACAACTAACTTTAAACAGGGCACCTAAGGTTGTGGCACTGCTTTTATTTTAATGTAGTATTCAGTACATTTAAACATTCATAAGCATGGGCAAAGCAGTTAATAGAGAACAAATATATGACTTTATTTTAGAAAAGCAGGTTATATAAAAGTATAAATGCAAATCATACTTTATCTTATTTTTGGGACATCAATCACTTGGATTCAATCGTCAATGCCTTAAGGTTTCAAAAATGTCTACAGAAAGTTAGTCCAGTGTTTAAACTGCATACACACATAATTTGGTTATGCTTTTAATTATTTTTACACATTTTTTTTTTATACAGTGCTAGCAAATAAAAAAATGCTTTTGAATTGAGCATCTTGTTGAATCTTTTCAGAAGCAAGGTCCACTGTTCCCATATGTAGTTGTTGAGATGGTAAAATTACCCTTTGCTTAAGTTTGTTTTTGTTTGCTTTACTGAAATGGATTAAAAATTACATTTAACCTGAAGGTAATATTGGTTGGAAGATGATAGGAGGAGCTATAAGTGAGGACTGTGAGTGCAAATACACGTCTAGGTTCTGCTTTTGTTAGTTCATTTTATTAGTCATATCTACACCCATATGACTCTAACCTGTGTTTGGTGTCTGTCTTCAGTCAGGATTGTCAAAGACTTTAATTGTCTCTCAGTACTGTGAACTCTATCCTCAATTGACCATACTTGCACTTTTCCAGCATGTTATACATGTAATGTACAAATATTATATATTTAGACACTAAGCACTCAGTTTTCTTATAGCCAATGGCATCCCATGTGATTGTAATTGTAAAGCATATAGTTTTCCACCTGTTTTAAAGCCCCAAAATTGTTATGGAACCTGAACATCCAATTTTGAGTGGCACCCAGGTGTCCATCCTAAAAGAAATTCAAAGCAAAGACCCCCCCCCCCCCCAGACAGGAGCCCATTAAGCAGGCATGCCGTCCTATGAAGGACACAGCTAGCTTTGATGGACCCAAGTTAAAGAAACGCTCCACTCAGGTAAATATCTTCAGTTCTTATCTCCTGTCAATCATCGACTTGGCCACTCAACCAAATGCTCATAGAGAGACCAAGTGTGTTGGAAGTCCATGTCCAAGAAGGTATGTGGCTTCAACAACATTTAGTGTATCTTGGTGATGCCGAGTTTCCTCAGCGCCAAACAACTCAGGGTGGGGTTCTTTGCTCTGTGGCCCAATCTTCCCTGTCACATCCCTCCCTGGTTGCCTGTGCCAAAGGGTACCTGGACAGCTCCACTCCAGCTGGGCAGCAGAGCTCTGCCAGGTAAAAGAAGACTTTGGTGTAGGGGGCATGTTATAATACGCCTATAATTATTCCTGTTGTACGTGCTCTTCGCCACCAAACCAGACACACGAGGTCCACCTGTCCGTTTTCCCCCGCAAGGGCTTACTCTTCTCAGTTCCCACAACACTGGCCCTTGACAGCCTGACTGGGCTGGTTCAGATCAACACCTGCTCGAGCCCCATGGCCCATGGCCCCACCTGCACTGCTCTGAGGCTCATTTTTTGGCAGTTTCTTGGCTGCAGAGAACAAGGACACAGAGACCAGGACATGTTTACCTCAAGATCCACATCAAAACTGCAATTTTAGGATCTTTATGTAGACCCTTCATGCAATAAATGAGTCCAGTCTGCAGTTTAATTCATGGTCACTGCTTATATAACAGACTAATCTTGTATCATATTTCTGTCAATAATTCTTTTACAATTCAGCTTGTAAACCATGTTCGCCTGTGTTTGGTCACCGTTACTATGATGGATGCAATCAATTTACACCTTTACTGTCATTTCTCAGGCATGTTCTCGCTACATTGCTATGTATCAGAAGTCTCATGGCAACAAGTATTCTACATGCCACCTGAGAGCTCATGGGCCCTGAGCAAGCCCTGCCCTTGCATGCATGTGGGACACAACAGCGTCGTAAGCAAGCATGGTTATATGTGTTGCAACTCTGCCATTTGCGCAACAGGTGTGAATTGACAGCCTAAAAGTCTATATGTTTCTTCAGTCAAATAAAAGCTGCTGGCAAATTCCATTCTGACAGTTCCCATAATCAAATTGACACTCAAATTAAGGGAAAATCTGTGAAGCTACTTCCAGAAGTTACATTCCATACCTTATTTGGAATGCATACTTTGGCAATATCCAAATATGGCCTTGATATTTGTTATGGCTTGGGTTTCAATTAAAGCTAACTGACCAGGACAACAAAGTTAGCAAACATCCTATAAACTTCAGTTTATTAAGGTCACACAGAGCATTCACACTAATAGCTGAACAACCTGAACAGAATAATATTCAACATTTCTGCTTTATTCCAACATGCTGACCAGGCAAGAGCTGAAAATGCAACAATTACATTGTTTAGTCTGCATGTTATTCTAATATTTCTGGACAGCCGGTTTAGTTTAGCTGATTTTTGAGGTCTTACCGATGGTGACGAAAAGGTCACTGACATTCATTCCAGTCTTTGCAGAAGTTTCCATGAACAGAAGGCTGTTGTCATCTGCATAGACCTGTGCCCCCTAACAGAAAGGAATCTGGGGTCAGACTGAGGCCATTAGGTGTCAGTGGGGGCCTCATTCGAGGGGCCCGACGTCAATGTACCTCGTATTCCACGGTCCTCTTGCCGGACAGGTCGGCCTTGTTCCCAGCCAGCACCATTACAATGTTTGGGCTGGCTTGTCTCTGAAGTTCTTGCACCCAAGTCTTGGCACGGGCAAACGTCTCCTTGAGGTGACAGCAGGGGACATGTGCACATATTTAGAATAGTTACATAAAAGATAAAACAAGTTTACAGCGTGGATTGTGTGCGAGGCTTCGTGGCTGTACTGCGTTAGTGATGTCATACACCACAATGGCCGCTTGGGCTCCTCTGTAATACATGGGGGCCAGACTGTGGTAGCGTTCCTGTCCGGCCGTGTCCCAGATCTCAAACTTCACTGTGGTGTCGTCCAGGCACACAGACTGAGTCAGGAATGCAGCTGGGGGGGGCGGCAAAGGGGCAAAAAGAGAGCAGAAAAATTCAACATGTGAAAGCTTTAATGACAACATGTAACAAGCTAATAGACAGTGAAAATAACCCATAATTAGCAGCCACTGGTTTGCTGGTGATCAGTGGTGGAATGTAACGAAGTATTTGTACTTCGTTACTGTACTTAAGTAAATTTTTACGTATCTATACTTTACT
>JAODUD010000088.1:1879849-1893345 GCA_026784285.1 Stomatorhinus walkeri | reverse complement strand
CGAATCGCAGAGGCCAACACTGAAAATATTGACTCTTTGCATAAACTTAATGTAATTGTCAATAAAAGCCTTTAACACTTATGAAATGCTCACAGTTATATTTCAGTATATCATAGAAACATCTGACACTGAAGACGCCCAAGGGGGGAAGATACTGAAACAGCAAACTTTGTGGAAACCAATACGTGTCATTCCCAAAACTTTCGGCCAAGACTGTAGATATCATGAAGAGTTTTACTTTATTCCCGTCACTGATCTGTATAAGCGGAGAGGTAAACCAGTGGATGGAGTCACGTGGAACAGCACAATTGTAATAGTGACAACATTTTAAAACAACATACTAATATATTTAGATCTTAGCTGAATTAAAATTCAATGTTTTGGGATAAGATCGAAATCTAAATCTGGAGAAAATTTGGTTTCTGCATCATAATATGTGCTTTCTGATTCTTTCTTATCACTCATCTTTGGTGCATTTTTAAAATACCAAATAAGCGAAATAATAACAAAATTTGTCGTAAAGCTGCACCAGCCACAGACTGCAAAAAGCAGCATATTCCATACTTCATTCATGACATGTCATGTAAGCATGTTGAATAGGACCAGGGCTGGACAGGGATTAAAAATTGGTCCTGGAGTTTTCCTCAGACCCGCCACCCATGCATTCCCATAATGAGTTTTGCAGGCCCGGATATCCATCGGCATACCAGAAAATTGCCCGGTATGACAGATGGCCATTCCGGGTCTGAATGGGACTTGGCTGCCCTCCGACCAGCCTGTCAGGCCTGAAATTTGGAGTGACTGAGGCTGACCCAAAATTTTGAAAACATTATTTCCCATTTTAAAGCAGGTGGTCTTCCCTGGGAATCAACTGAAATATGACAACTCAATACTGCAGTCAAAATAAATAGGCCTGCTGCATTCGTGATATGTGTCTTGACTTTGCAATACAGTGCGGATGCTCCATTAGTGGGGATCACAGCCACATGTGACTAAAGAATGAGAATCTTTATTTATTCAGGGGAGCTGTTCAGGAATAATGAACTGGGCTACATTTTTGCTATATTGAATGTCTCCTGTAACTGTTGTGGAGGCGTGAACTGGCCGATCTCCAGTAATTATGCACCTGGGTGATGTGTGGCTCTCTGATTAGAAGGTTGTTGGTTCAAATCCTGTGGTCACCTGACTGATTTTACTGGGAAAATATTAGAATTAAAAAAAAAAACATGATAAATAATCTAATTAAATGAACTGTACTGGATTTAACACACCACACATTACACATTGATACACAATTAGTAAGTGTTTAATTTTCCTTGAGTGGCATGGCAATTCAGTGGGAAAACCGGTCATCTTATACCAGGATTAGAGGTTCAAATCTCACTACTGTGTGTGTGTGTGTGTGTGTGTGTGTGTACACGTGGAGTTTGCATGCTCTCCCATGGATGGGGGGGGTTTCCTCCTGTAATCCAAAGACATGTAGTTAAACTTTTCCTAAACTTTTTCACGTTGTGAAAAACTGCCATGCAATCCAGGGAGCACTCTTTATCCTGACTGGGAAGAATGGGAGCCGTCCAGATCATTATGTAGTTTAATCAAAATGAAAAACCGCCCCTTTCAGTGTGGTCAGTGCAGAAGCTTTACATCACACTCCAGCGCGGTAGGTGGCAGTATCGGCCTTTTAAACCGGACTGAAGCGCCATTACTGCCGTAGAGTAAGTGGCCGGAAACGTGTTTAGTTTAGTTGGCGCTGCGTTCCAGTTAAGAGGTAATAGGTAAGGTAATTAAAGAGATGTTTTATGTGTTAAGGACTAAGATAATTTGTTGTGACGCAAATGCGACATTTATTTCTAAATTGGGCTGTTCACAAAATATATACGTGTGTAACTTTTAATAAAATGGCTGTGCTTTTAAGCAAGACGTGGTGTGGACCCTTCGATGACGGCAGTATATCGTTAATGAAGTAGAAGTATTGCCATGTGTTTTTATCATCGGGATCGGCAGAGTGTTTGCCGGTAATCCAGCATCATCTCTCGGTTTGGGCTCCTGGCGCTCGCCACGCAGTGGCCAGACCACGTGAGGAGCTCCTCTGACCACTGAATTGTTTTATTAATATGACTTCTTTAATGACGACGTTGTTATAAAGAATAAGCAGTATCGGCTATATTTTGAAAATGGACCCAATATGGTAGACTTTGTGAATGGACGTTGCGGGAAATTCTGCAGTTAAATAAAACGCAGCCCTCTCGTGCTCTTCGTTTTCCGTTGCATGCTCCCTTTCTCTGCCGGACCTGGGAAAGGTACTACGGCCCTGAATCAAGACCAGCAGTTGGCTGTAACTGCTGGTTTCAAACAGAGGCCAAAATTATAGCCTTTCAATGGTCTGTTGGGTGTCCCCTGTGTTGAAAAGGGGAAATCCAGTTCAGTTGGAAGGAACACTTGCTATTTTAAAACCCTCGATTTTCTGCTTGTAATTGACCATGTTCCACACTCTTGGTGCCGTGCTCCTCACCTCCAAACTCTCCACACCATTCAGCAGTATAAAAATTTCCTAAAATTATTTGAATTCTTTCTTTGCACAGATATCCAGCATGCCCTGGAATCAGACTACCCGTGGCAGCCGTTGGCTGTTCATCCCCCTGGTGCCATGCTTGAAGGGATCAAGAACTGAAGACTACACTGATATCTGCTTAATTGTGTAGTTTTCCTGAATGGAATAAAAGTTTAAAGTTGTTTAATGCTTTTCAATGGCTTTTCTTGTAATTTTCATGTATCAGCTTTAATATTAATTTGCATGTTTCAGTTGACTAGTTTCTTTGCATGTACTTGGAATAAGATTATAGGTCAGTAATGAAGTGTGTGTGTGTTTTTAAGATTGTGATGTAGGTGAGTAGCATCAGCATGATCTCTTAGGTTCTATACAGGATGCTGCAACTCCATTGTGGAACAAAGCAAAGGGTGGTGATTATTTTTTTTGCATGTACTGTTTAAGTAAAACACCATTTCTGAAACTTAATATTAATTTATTGAGCACTATTAGTATGTAGCTGTTTTTAAGGTATCCTGAATGGGTGGAGCTGCACTCTAATGTACATAGTACCACCTGAATGTTTGTGCTGTGACACCAGAGACGTGTCTGCGTTTCTAGTCTTTTCTCTTACAAGTGGCTTAATGACTTAATCTTCATATTTTTTGTGTTTATATATATATGTATATCTCGTTGGCAAATACTTCAGTTAGTCTCATTTCCTCTCTCTGTATGCACCCTAAATATAACTAGACTGCAAGTGCTGGCTTGTCTGGAAGGAAGTTAATATTTCTGGTCTGCTTCCTGTTTACGGAAATGTTTGATTGGCCGGTGTCTGAAATGAGGGCTGGGATTGATGTGGTTGTGTATTGAAAGGCCACCTTCCATTTAGCTTGCAGTGTTGGTGTTTGGCATGCCTTGTACTTGCACTAATGAGACAGATGGGGGCGCTTCTAAACTTCTGAAGGGAGAAACTAATGAAAAGAGCAGGGCCTTAAAACTATCAATTGTGAGAGCAGGAAATTTGCTTGCCTGTTTTGGCTTGTTTAGAAAATTCGCTTTGACTTTAGAGAGTTCAGAGTTAAGCCAAATAAGTATGTAAGTAAAATGTCATTAGTGACCCAACATCATTGAAGTTCTCTGTAATGTCTGTCCTGAATGTTTCCTTTTACAGATTATAGCATTTAAAATATAATGGACTGCATGATTAGTATGATTACAAGCCCAGTATATAATCCTGTGGGGAGTTTCCTGATAAAGTGATTTCAACTTTTTCCTGCAATAATTCAATGAAAGTATCTTGTTCAAGGAGACAACCGCATATGTAATTAGACCTAAAGTGTAGGCACTAAATGTAGGAAATTCTAGTTTTTTTGGGCAAAAAGATGTATTTCATTTGCAGCTGTCGCTTGCCAGTGGTTTGTTTTGCTTCTAAGAAAGTGGTCTGAGATACCTGTTTGTTACGCCTTATACACAGTATGATTCAGATTTCATGGTTGGGGGGCATGGATTGGTATGGTACAGTACTAATGTTTGTTTTCTGATCTGGCACCTAAAGTAGTAACCAACATGTAAGGAGTGGCATGTGGTGAACGTTAATGGATCATTTTACCCGCCTTCATCAATATTCAAGTTGCCCTGCGTGATATGGAGACATTTAAGGCATAAATGACATTCCTATCCGGGAAGCTTCTGTAGGTCTTTTAAAATGCGTTTTAAACATGGTATTGACGTTAGTATTAACGTTGCCAACTCACCAACTAGTAATGTTTCACCTTAACTGAGTACAAGGCTTAGTTACAGCTTTATGGGAAAACTGGCTGAATCAAAGACTTTTAAGCACAGTTGCTTTTTACTAATGAAGCTGTCCTCTGTCAAAGACCAGTCAGCTTGTAAAGACAGACGTTTGGATGTACGGGATGGGAACCGTGTTGTATGTGATATGATCTGTGTTTGCTTAATTACCAAGTATTCAAATATCCATGTGTAATCTTTACGTGGCCAGAATTTCGCTGATTATTATGCACGTTATACATAATTCTTTTGGGCTAGTATTTAAAACGCGTGACCACGAAGAACTAGTTTGGTAAATAGAAAAAACCGCAACTTTTTCCCACACTGGCACAGGATGCGACAGGAAAGTGAATAAATACTACAGGCGGACAAGCGGGTGAAGCGAAAGCCATGCAGATAGTCCCTTGCATGTTTGTTTTATCTCGCCCAGTAAATCTGGCAGCACTTAAACATCACATACCGTTTCCATCAGTACACCGTCCATTACACCGAGCGATGGGCTTTTTAAAACGAGCCGTAAGGGGCCGCAGAGACTGGCTCTGCCGCCGAGCCCAGGGCGGCGAGTGAGCTTTAAAGCCATGACGTCACTTTTCCTGCCGAGTCTCCCGACGCGGAAAGACCTCCGAAAGGGTCCCAGCATAAAGGGGGGAAATGCAGCTTTTTTTGAGCAATAACAGACTGGGGCGTTTTTTTTCATTTTTTCTTAATGTATGCGCGGAATGAGCAGTCGGGGTTGTGCCTGCGCCGTTATTTTCACTCCTTCCACGCTAGACTCTGACAAATGAGGTTGGTGGGGCTTTTTTGTTTATTATCTTTATTCGCGGATTTAATGGGTGCGCAAGACGTGGCTGCGGCTTTCAGCGTAAAGATGCGGCACCGGGAAGCCGGGGACGGTGACCGATTGGAACCCCCCGACGCGGCTGTTCCTGTGTTCTGCATTCTTACACCTAACAAAAAACGTCAGTCTCGGGGTTTATTCGGAGTAAAATAAGCCGGACCCATAGCTGAAGGCGTTGTGCTTGATGCTTAAAACTGGACATTACGCTTCTGATGGTTGAAGGCAGCTTTACCCCGGGGATCTGTCGCAGGCCCCCCCTCTTTCCAAGTCCTCTCGCCCGGCAAGGCGCCGCTTATTAATATCCAGCAGGCCTACGCTTGCAGCTACATTTTTTGGTGATTTAATGTTATCCAAATGACATTTAAGTACCACGGACCAGGTGGGCTTCCGCTTTCCGTAGGTGTGCCTGAATGCAGACCGTAGCATTACATTGAATGTGGATGTGCATGTTTGCATCCGAAATCAGCGCATGTCTGTCTGCAACTCTTATATATGTGTGTTATTAAATAGTGAAAATTACATGGAAGCTGGACAGGATAGCGGTTCTGTGGCATTGCCTTAAGCTCGTTACCGGCAGATCAGTCATACAATTGGCTTTAAAAATAGCAACAGATATTTTCCCTCCTCTTGTTTTATTGACCAGTAATCGCTCTGTTATGGACTAATGTCCTCTTCCAGCCAGACTAGGTCATGGAGATCTCTAAGCGTTAGACCCCGTCAGATTTTACCTGATGCACGGCGAGACAATGGAGACGAATGTGTGTAAAACATACATGGTCCGTCCATGTGGGTGATCACGACGGTCCACATGCCCCGTGTGTGTGCAGCTGGTGTTGTTTGAAAGCCCCTTCACCTACCATAAAGGGAAATGTGGCTTCGCCGGTTTATTCTGGAGCCCGTAGATTGAGTTTTTAATTGCAAATTCACACGCACATTGTTCCTTTTGTGTGTGTGTGTGTGTTTGCATTTTTCAGTTTACCTTAGTCTGCACGACACGTTTCGTATCATTTCAGGCTTTCGGACAAAAGGTATAATATTCCGATAAAAGGCATTTAATCGTAGGCTAGTCAGTCCGCTAAGGCGTCTCGATTTTATGTGTCTAACTTCTGGGTCTGGGGTAGCCTGGTACGTCACAAAATGAGTTTGAATATTTGAGTATAAAGAAAGGTTTATGGAGAGGTATGGTATACCTCTTTTATATATGCAACACATGCGTTCTTAGTGACTTTTATTGAAGATATACATATGAAGATAACACTGTTTTCAGTCGGAACGGTATTTTTTTCTGTGCCTGGCTTACCTCGTCTTTGCCAATATAGGTGGTATTACATTTTTAATTCGTGTATTAATGCACAGGACAGGTAGTCTGAATTTCATACTACTTTGCTGAGCTAGCTTTAGTCCGTAGCACCTATTGAACATCTTAGAATGGGATCTTAGCCAAATATCTATGGGTAAATTGAGTGTAGGCCTATTTGCATAAAATGTGAATGTCAGTGGAGAGGAAAACTGAGGTTCTGATGGTTTTTCTACTAGAAAGCGAATTAAAATATCTCTGCTATAACACAACTGGTGTCGGGGGGCGGGAGGGAATAATTAATGCCTTGGCGACACTTTGAGTATGTACAGCTTAATTCTTATGAGAAAGAACATGAAAACACCTTTTAGGGTAACATTTAAATGGTGTGCTAATTACAATCTACTCGCTGTGGCACAAGTATTTGGAAAAGCAGGGATGTCTGTTACACTTAAACAGGCAGTCGGCACACAGCTCTCCGCACGCTCCCTCCAAATCCTTATTGCGTCTCGTTATTCCAAGGCTGTAGCCCCCTTTACATGCCAAACAGTGGGTGGGCTCTTGGGGTTTCACTACTCTTCACCCCACCCATGCCTTCTGCCACAAAAAGAAAAAAAAAAGATTAAATCAGGGAGCAGTTCAGTCGCGGCGTCCTTGCTGTTTGCGCTGACGGCGTCTTGCTGCTGTGCGTGGACTTGTTTACTATTCTTTGCTGGGAGGGGGGTTATTCTCTAATATAATGCACAAAATGTAAAAGGGAACAGGTTTAGAAGAATGAGGTGCCCCCCCCCAAAAAAAGATAGAGTTTACCATTTTTAGATGTTGCATGGTATTTTTAAAAAGACATTCAGATGTATTTTTGTCTAGATCAGGGTCACCAACATGGTGCTCGCGGGCACCAGGATGCCCCCAAGGACCGCGAGTCGCCCGCGGACCTGTTCTAAAAATAGTACAACTCACTAGTGTGCGGAGTCTAAAATTTAATTTTATCCTGTTGCTATTCTTCTTTAATCACATTTACATTTATATAGATTTGAAATTGACAATATATAAAAAACATTTTAAACATGTTTATTATACGGAGCAAATTTATTACTAAAGAAGAGTGTGTCAAACTGGTATCCCTTCGTATGGCTCAGTACCCGTGAAGTAGCTCTCAGTTTCAAAAAAGGATGGTGACCTCTGGACTAGATAGCACATTTGTCGAGGCAGTTCGCCTACAGTTTTTACAATATTGGTTAGTACCTTATTCAAAGGTAAAACAGCAAGTCGTCTTTCTTCTTCTGGGGCTTGAAGCAGCCACCTTCTGTTAAGTAAGCGTCTATAACCCCATTTCTGTATTTAATACGTAGTGTTTTCATGGAATTATTTTGGTATTCATAGGTTTCTTGAAGGTCGCACTGCTCTGGTGCGTATTAGTGTTGAATCAGTGATCATTTGTTATGTTAGCTGATGTAAACGTCACTTCGCACATGTCTATTACTGATGCCGTTTGTCCTTGTTAAAGAATCTCCATTACCATCGTGCCATGGTGATCACACACACGGTGGGGTAAGTCCCCCTCTCCATCTCCCCAGCACACATATGAAGTTTTGTGCCATTGGTTGGTTTGAGTACCCCCCCACTCCAAATCCCAGCCTTTGTAAAGGTTTGCTTGCGATTGGCACTGCCTGTCCTGCCTTCCTCCAGATGCTGACTCTGATCCCTCCTGTTCCTCTCTGCCGTTACTATAGCTCTGTGGAGATTTTAATTATTGACGCAACTGCAGTTCACAGAGAGCGGCTGTGGGGTTAGTGTGCACGTCTTTTATTTGCTTCTATTTATGGATTCAGCTGTGAGTGTAGGACAGGAATGTGTCCCAAAAAAGTTGAGTAATAGAAGTTGCTATTTTTTCAGACTGGTGGTCTACTTTGGGTTTTAAGGGCATTTAAGCTCTGTGACTTTAGCCCTTGGGTCAGTCATTATGGTGTTTCTTACAGTGGTGGAGTGTTCATATCACGATGGGCGTAGCTCGGCTGCTCAAGTGACGCTATACAATCAGTAATGTCATGGGATGGCATATAACTCCCTTTGTATTTATGTTGTTTTAAAGCCGCTGCTTGACCCATAGTAACGATCCATAATCATACTGAAATCTGAACATCTTAATTGTTATTCGACTAGAAGACTTTGATATGAAAACTGTAACTTCTGCTGCGTAATAAATGCTTTGCTTTTAAAACGGCTGTCAGACCAGGAGGTGGTTTTAGGAAGCACGTATGACATTTAGGGTTTCTGCCCTTTAAAACAAAAGAATGTGTTCATGCTCCCTCAAATCATATAGAAGTATGGTGCAAATTAACATGTTCCAAAATAACATTTTTTTTTCATGGTGGCGAAGCATTCTGCGCAGTCAATGATTTTCAGGAGCTGGGGAATTAGACCGGTACCGTTTCATTCTCCGGTAGGATTAGAAACGTATTGTTAGTCCCCTTTCAGAAGGCATTGCCATTCTGTGTTTAAATGTGTAGCATATTGCAGCATCTTAGATTATCTGTTGGAATTAAGATTTAAAAAATATCTATAATGTAAAAACAAAGAACAAGCTGACACGGGTGGGTATTTTAGTCCCTCACAACTATATTTATACAATGATGACAAAATGCTCTTAGATATTTTTAGAAGCCTTTCATTTCTGCTGTTTCATTCAGTATTAAGCATCTAATGGTGTATTTAACATGTAATTTTCATGATCTTATGGAAACACAGTAGAAATATGACATCCAATACGGATTTTTTGGTCACTGTCCAGTGTTACATGTTGTATAGCATGGAAATTAACAATAACAATTATATAAATATCTTTAGACACTTTATTCGTATCGTGCCTGAGATTGCAGAGCATTGTTTCTAATTTATCGCACTTCTCTTTTCGTTGCTATATTGGTACAGTGTTCTGTGAATCATAATGCATTATGGGAAATAGTCTTTGCGCATTCAGCATGTTAATAAAATATGAACAGATATCTGCTGGCGTGTGGTTGACGGTTCCCCGTCTTCTTCCAAGTTACTTTTTTCTGCCTGTTTAAATAGTTTCTGTTTTTTTATGGTGATAAAAAATGTACAGGAAGAGATATGAAATCTGACTTGGACCGTCTTCACCGTCTCATCTGTCATTATCCGCTGTGTTTGTTGGCAGCACAATTCTGCTATTATGCTAAGAATTATATCCTGTAAATATGCTGTCTAAAACCGCATCCTAGCTGTTCTGAATCACGATGGCAGGGAAGGTGAATAAGAAAAAGCTGCCATGTATCGAAGATGGGAATCGTAGCTAACAGGTGTGAAGGGTTTTTGTCTTATTAGGAATGCTGCAAAATTTTATACAGCTGTGCTGGATCCGCACTTCGGCTCCGTTAATGCGAACAAAAGCAATGCTTTCCGCAAACTGCACCATCCGCAGCAGAAAACACTGCAGCAAAATCATAAATTAAGGTGTAGTCCACTTAATAAACACGGCCTTTGGAACAGGCCTGTCTGTTTTTTTGGGTTAGTTGTTAGAGCATATTTCTTTTATTTGTGTGTTTACTCATGTGCAGGCACATGTGCCAACGTGTCATTTATTAAATCAACTTTGTGTGCCAGATGCCTGATTTGCTTTGAGCTGCAAATCCAGCAGATGTTCTCCATTTAACATCATGTTTCACCCATTTTCTTTCTTCAAAATTTTGGATCTACTGCCATGTCCTTTTAACTGTTAGTTCTAAATGTTATTTGCACATCGTTATGTAATGCTGGTGTTTCAGAGAAGAAAGGGAGTTTTGTTTAAACTTGCCAGTACCACATATGTAAATAAGCATTGTATGAAATTTCTGTTAAACTGAAGTATATGCTTAGTCTGAAAAGAAAGCACAGGCGTAACATTACTGGTTCAGGTCCTATCGGATGTCCTAATGTAAATTACTTCAGGTATTTAACTGTGTGATGTATAGTGATAACCTTCTCCTATCATAGTCAATGTCTTGGAAGGCAGGGGGTTGGCACTGGAGTCTCTCCCAGGTAATGCGACGCACGAGGCTGGTGCCCCTTGGGTGTGATGCAGGTCCGTTACATACACATTCACAATTATACACTCTGCGTGGGATGCAGGTCCGTTACATACACATTCACAATTATACACTCTGGGTGGGATGCAGGTCCGTTACATACACATTCACAGTTATACACTCTGGGTGGGATGCAGGTCCGTTACATACACATTCACAATTATACACTCTGGGCAATTTAGTGTCTATTTTGGCAAACTGCATGTCTGTTGTTAGGCTGAGGAATCGATCAATGCAGCACATAGAGAACATGCAGGATCTATGCACAGCACTGAGATGTGATTTAAACCCCCAACCTCATAGGTGTGAGGTCACCTTGTTGCCCCAGTAATATCTGACAGCATGATTTGATGCTTTGTAACCCAGTTTGGATCAGTGTTTCAAGTGGAATTCGGTATTCATGGTGAACGTACTATGCAGAGACACTACAGAATAGGATTTTGTTAGTGTGTGATTAATTCTGTGCAGTGACTGCAAGATGGTGTTCCCTTCACACTGTCAGATGGACATGCTTACTGTTAACCCAGTGGCTGTGTTTGTGTGCATGTTCTTCAGGTTTAACCTAGTTTAACTTGTATGTCGTGTGACAATCAGAAAGCTGCAACCTTACAGTACCCAGAAAAAAAAGCTTTTAAAAAAAGATTTGTGCTTAGTAAGTTCTGTATTTTCCACTGACTCGGTCCGTCAGGGGAACTTGATGGTTCTCATGTTAATCTGGGGGTATACAGATGTTCTATCTAAATTCAAGATTATGAGAACATTCATTGAAAATACAATACGATTCCTGTGTTGAGATTGAGTCACTTTCATTGTATTTACTGGACGCCCTTTGTACTGGGGAGATGGAAACACAGAGGTCAGTGTCGTGACAGAAAGGAGGTTATGACCTCACCACTCTGACACAAAGAGAACCCCCTTTGTCCTTTGCCCTCTAACATCTTAGGTGGAGTGGGGGGGGGGAGTAGTTCTTCCTTCCTCTAGATGCTTGTTGTTAAGTCTGAAATGGTCCACACTGAGTTCAGTGATGCTCCAAGCTTTTCTAAACGTAATACTCCTGCACTTTTAAGCGCCCCACCCCCGCTGCCCCGAGAACAGTTTAAGTGACACAACCCTAAGCTTTTCAGGAACACAGAGACACACACAGAACTGTGGACTTTACTTGAAATTCTTGGGTTGTCCATTTTGTTGACAGTCATTTGTTTGAAGACAATCTCCATGCTGTCCCAGTTCTCCCACTGAATGATTGGCACTGTGCTAAGCAGGTGTACCCTGTTTTTTGTGGTGAGAGTTTGGATCTATGAGGAAGAGTGATCTGCACAAATGCACAAATCCCTGAATATCTCCGGCACTACAGTATGGGCACTCCATCCGTTCCCCCATCTTTCTCTTGCCCTCTTTCTCTCACCCTCCCCCCCTCCCTTTTTGGTTGCCATGGTTCTGCATCTGAGGACCGATTTGGAAGAGTTCTAGCATGTAGAAATATTCCACAGTTGCCTCCTGGAGCAGGAGAGCGATGCCTGGAACCCAGTGATGTGGGGGTTGGACCTCCCACGGCTGGTGCTTTGATCTTTCACACACAGGAACTCCGTCTCTCTCTGCATCGGAGTCTCCTTGTAGCGCAGCTGGCTGGCATGTACACTGGGTAATTACCATGTTGATGGAAATGCAATAATATGATATTAGGTATCAGATCTAGCTTGAAAGAGTTCAGAGGAATAATAGGGGATGCTCTGGTTCAGCAGAATCAGTGTAAGCCTCCCATTTCGAAACTGTCCCCTTATTCACAGCTTGTTTTGTAGATGGATATTTGATAAGTGGTCTTGCTATCAGTCTGACTGAATGTCGATGCTGATGTAGGTACACTGAGGTCTGGTCTGACATGATAAGAGAATAGCTATGTTATATTAAAGACTGTGAAAGTATTTGTGCATTTTTCCATGAATTGAGGTACATCTGCACATTATCGCCGTGAAAACTGTTTAGCTTCAATATATCCAGTGACTTTAAAATGCAAAACTGGGTTTTGATGTTCTTGGTGTGTTGGAAATGAGGGCGCATTTTGTTTGTACTAGAGAGAGTTTTATCAATAGTATATTTGAAGGGGACTAACCAGCTATGGTGGGTAGTTGGTGTGAGCTCATGGGTGACCTATGATGTAACCAAGAGGTTTTACAGGTATTTTCCTGATACCAATGAAATGAGGAAGCTCCAGTAATGCAACTTCCAGGCCCGCTGGCAAGCGGCTCCTAACAATGTATACGTGGGCAGGTGAAATTTTGCATACTAGATACTGCCCATGCCAGTGCACCTGCAGCACCTAGTGGCAAAGAGTGCTGGTGTTTGCTGCCTGAGGGGTGGCAGTTCTATGTATGCAATATCTATATTTCTGCTAATTCTGAAAGGTGCCTGCCGCCGACTGATTTGTTAAGGCCTTGATGTCTGTTTCACTTTAGCGTCTTAGCGCATCGTGTTGGTCAGATAACAAGAGGCTGATAGGGTATCTCCTCTATCTGCTATCTGGTTTGACCCACTGAGAGTATTATAGAAATTAGTTTTCTCGCTATGCATTCAGATTCAAACAAAGAGACAAACAAAAGCACAAGTGTGTGTACTGTGTCCTCAGAAACCACCCCAGGTGTGACGTGTGTCTTGCATCTGTCATGTTCAACTGTCACTACAGTGTAATGGCTCCCGCCAAAGTCAATACTGTGGTATTGCTGTGTTATTTTAAGTTTGGAATTGCTAAATATGAATGGGCTTTACTGTCTTGCTGATCTTTTAATTCTTGAAATGTGGACTTGGTAGCATAGCCTGTGAGAATGGAACAGGCCCAGACGTAATTAAATTTGATCGAAAATATTTAATCTTTTTTTTTTTCATTAATGGAGTATGCAAATGAATCAAAGGCATCTTTGCTGCATCAAGCTTATTTCCATTTCTGCTGGGGGGGGGGCG